>CAWUFW010031847.1:0-14855 GCA_963921515.1 Calotriton arnoldi | reverse complement strand
GGGGCAGGATGCCCACCACTACTACCACCCTTAGCCAGGGGGCAGGATGCCTCACCACTACTACCACCCCTCACCCAGGGGGGCAGGATGCCCACCACTACTACCACCCTCAGCCAGGGGGGCAGGATGCCTACCACTACTACCACCCTTAGCCAGGGGGCAGGATGCCCACCACTACTACCACCCTTAGCCAGGGGGCAGGATGCCCACCACTACTACCACCCTCACCCAGGGGGCAGGATGCCCACCACTACTACCACCCTTAGCCAGGGGGCAGGATGCCTACCACTACTACCACCCTCACCCAGGGGGCAGGATGCCTACCACTACTACCACCCTTAGCCAGGGGGCAGGATGCCTACCACTACTACCACCCTTAGCCAGGGGCAGGATGCCCACCACTACTACCACCCTCACCCAGGGGGCAGGATGCCCACCACTACTACCACCCTTAGCCAGGGGGCAGGATGCCCACCACTACTACCACCCTTAGCCAGGGGGCTGGATGCCTACCACTACTACCACCCCCACTCATAGGATGGACAATGCATGACACAACAAGCACACCACAACCTAGGGAATGCAAGATTAAGACATCCCCCCACCACCATGACAAGCGTGTGAGCAGGCTGTGTCAAATGCCTACAACACCGAACATGACTTTGAACATACAATGTGACCCTCTAGCACATGTGCCACACATATATGTGTGTGGCACCCACAATGCAAGCAGCCCATGACCATTGTGGCAATGGGGCCTAAACCCCATCATCACAGTGACCAAAAGGTAAGTGTGGGGTCCATAGCTGAAGCACATTTTGACCATTGTGGCAATGGGGTCTAAACCCCATCATCACAGTGACCAAAAGGCAAGTGTGGGGTCCATAGTTGAAGCACATTTTGACCATTGTGGCAATGGGGTCTAAACCCCATCATCACAGTGACCAAAAGGCAAGTGTGGGGTCCATAGCTGAAGCACATTTTGACCATTGTGGCAATGGGGTCTAAACCCCCATCATCACAGTGACCAAAAGGCAAGTGTGGGGTCCATAGCTGAAGCACATTTTGACCATTGTGGCAATGGGGACTAAACCCCCATCATCACAGTGACCAAAAGGCAAGTGTGGGGTCCATAGCTGAAGCATATTTTGACCATTGTGGCAATGGGGTCTACACCCTCATCATCACAGTGACCAAAAGGTAATTGTTGACAAAGAAAGAGCTGCAACTGCCAAACTGCATGGATCATTCCTGGTCACAGAACCAAAAACTCATCTGTGGCAAAGTAGTGTATGTGTCCCATTGCAACATAAATTGGGGGAGCCAAATACTGCAGTGCAAATGAAACATTCCTTTGGCCATGTGCAGACAAACAACACCCATGGGGGCTGAGACCGTCAACAGTCATCAATGACACAATGACAGAAGTGACCATCAGAATGCAGAACCACATATTTGCACCAATGGGCACACAAATGCAGATACCCTGTGGAGACAGCAGATGTGAGGTGAACAGATACCATACCATGGCAGCAATGGGACACACAAACCATGATCACTGTGCTGACCGATGACCTAGGAGTCCCAGGGACAGCAGGGGAAACACACCAAACAACATACAGCCAATGGCACACCCAAGATATGCCAATGCAGTGGTGCAGATGCACAAACACAAACAGGCAGACCAACACTGTCATCATACACAGCAGGTGAGGGGTGGGGGTGCCAGTGTCCCCAGGCAACAACACAACACATGAGGAGAGCTGAATACCAATCATACAGATGTGCATACACTGCCACACTAAGGTAACTCATGGATCCAAATCCCCTATGTGGGCAAGCAGGCATTGACAGGTGAGAGGGAGCACAAAACACACATGTCACACAGGCACGTAGGAACAACAACTGACACAGCAAGTCACAGACACACCACAGCACCACCTCCAGGGCCCCCACAATGTGGTGACCCTGGGCTGAATAAAAAGACCACTGTGATGACAAAGCTAAATGTCGTTCACACTGTGAACCACAGTCAGGTGTCCTGAGCAACAAACTACCATCACACCTACACAAGCACAAATCAATCAGCATGGCCAGTAAGCCAAGGCCAACATGGAGGCAGGGGCCTAGCCGGGCAACAACTCTCATCTGCACACACTCAAGACCACACCCCTCGACCTCCAACAATGTGCAGCAGTGAAGTACACATGCACTGGTGACATTGCACATGCACCCATGACTATTCCAGGGTGGTGGGTGGGAACCAAGGTGTAGAAACACATCACACATGGACACTCAACAAGACTCCTGAATGTCTGACACACTGCACACTACGCTGTACATGGACATGACGGCAACACACACCGACCAATGGGATCCCAGCCACAGTCACACACCAATGAAGAAGCCAAGGTCACCCACAAAGAACACACATAGACAACAACCAACATTGCAGCCCGGACCCTAAGGAGTGCCAGCAGTCACACACACAACGTGTCACAATCACTGAAAGATAACACAAACTGGAAATCACATGACAGGGGCAAACAACAAGTGCCAAAGGGAAACCTGATCTGTGACCCATCTGCGTCTGCACACAAACTCTGCCCTGACAGCAAACACACTCTATGGGTGACACCCTGATGACCAGTAATGTGCCATGCACCCACATCACAGAGAACACAGGGAGAAGACTTTGGGGGAACATAGCTCAAGTCAGCAAGCATCACAAACAGGTACAACACTAGGGATCACAGCATGCGCAGATGAATGGAAGTGAACACACAGACATGCACATACAACACACACCTTGGGCGCAGGCAATGTCACACGTGTACACACTGCCATGAGGGGACTCCACTCCTGTGTGAGGAAAGCTGTGCCATATGTTGCCTCAGTAGGGCCCCATCATGTCAGCTGAGCACTTGGTCACACAATCAACAATTAGCACCAAATGAGGGCTCCCATCACATCAGCCTGGTCATGGATGTGCCAACGGAATCATCAGCACAGATCCAACACACTTGTATAGCAATGTTGCACTGACTACACGGATGAGTCCCTCCCCATTGATGCCCAAACCTGCATGTCCACTGGAGATGGCAACACGGTCAGGGAAGTAGACAAATGCAACGATGGCAGGCACAACAGATGTGCAGGGGTGGAAGCCACAGATATGAAATTGCCAATGTAAGTAGGAAACCCATTGCCAAATACTGAACACATGACACCCTCAGATGCTGCTATTGATGACATGGATACACCACATGATAGGACACATTCCCCTGGACCACATGGGTTCCTGCACAGTAACACTTCATAATCATGAGACCAGATATCACCATCACTGCAGCAAGGGCATGGTTAGCTGCACCAACAACATGTACATCTGAAGCATGAGCACTAGAGAAAAGAAAGTTGCTTTATTCAGCATATGTGTTGTTTGATAACGACGTCCAGAAGAAATTAGAGCAAAGGCCAATGGCCAGTCCATTGTCAAAGTTCAAACAGGGTGACACTGGCAGATGTCACCCTACGCATGCCTGCACAATACCAGGGACAATCCACTAGGAGGGGCAACCGGGGGCAGGCCAGGCACCGCAGGGACAGGATCAGGGCTCACCAGGGGAGTCAGGGAAGGGGTGGTGGGTGCTGGAGAGCCACTGACAACTGCAGTGGAGGTGTCTGACATGGTGTGTGCCGGCACAACTGGGGGCATGACACAGATGTCGTGGGTGCCGGCACAACTGCAGTGGACCCTGCAGATGGGGTGGACAGGTCCGCCACTGCAGTGCCCAAGTCAGACAGGGCGGTAGTGGACTCCACTGCAGTGCCTACCTCCAGGGAGGAGAATGGGGAACAGGCAAGGTGGGTTGGACAGAGGGGAGGACACCCTCACCACATCAGTGGCACAGACAAGCGCAGCGGGGGTGTGGTGCTGGGAGAGCAAGTGGCAGGGGAGAAGGCCGGAGCATCTTGGGGATGGTATATCTGTGGGTGGGGAACCTGGGGCAGGGTGTGGTGGGGGCACCTGTGCAGTGGGGGCCTGAGGGATGGAGGACGGAGACCTTGTGCCTGAGCTGCGTTGTACATTGCTAAAAGTGCACTAATTGAACAGGAGAAGTCAATTGTCAGTCTGATGCCAAGCATGGCACTCACATCCCACATGGCCTTGCACCCATCTGTCTGGTGTCTGTTGGATTGCAACACCCCAGTGTTGACACATGCACCAAGTGCACAGTAGTTGGACAGTGCAGAGGACACGGTGTGGACACATCACAGCTCTTGCCACTGAGTCAGTACAGGTTTACGGATGTAAGGGATGCCCAGAGTCAAATAGGAAATGCATGTGATGCATACCAGCGACAGACACCATGATGCACCCATGTCCTGATAGCCAGCGCCACTCATGGTGGTGCATGTAGCACATGTCACTCCCCTGCAGGATCACCAATCAGTAGACACATGCCATGGCGGAGGCATGACTGCAAAGTCATACATCACTGTCTCAGTGATGTAGTGACTTTGCAGCCAGACAACAACAACACTCTGCACTGTGTCACAATAGTAGGTCATGGGGAATGCAAGTCCTGGAGCTGCACAAGTGCACATGTACATCCCCCCACAACACATCCTCTTAACCCTCATCTGTCCAGGTCATACCTATTGGACATATGAGAGACCTATGACACTACCCTCTGAACCTGAGCCCCTCACACTCTGCTGTGCATGGGGAACAGCTGCCTGAACTTCACATTTACATGCCCCAGTCTGCATGGGCAGCTGATCAGACACCTATGTGTCACACAAGTATCGTCTCCTATGGTCACATCTCCAGTGGCATGCTGAGCCTCTACCAAGAAACTCCACAGCAGTCCTGGCGACTAATCCACAGCACACTGACACAGAGGCAGACACCTGAGGGGCATAAATCACTGTGCACAATAGTGTGCCTCTGATACACGGGAGTGGGAGTACAGAGTGTATTGTATGGCCTGGAGTAGGCATGACTGTCCAGCCCCACATGAATGAGGGATGAGCCCTGGACTGTAGGCAGCTGGCACAAGCATGTGTGACACACGTCATATACATACTCCTGGGGCCCAAACATTGTTCCCACCCGCAGCATGGGTGTGTGCCAGGTACCCCAGCCACATGTGGTGGATCAGCTCAGCAATTGGACCACAGATCAAAGTAACACGCTGAATACATGTCAGAATACAGGCATTGTGTAAGCAATGGACCCACCCATGATGCCCACCACAGAGTCAGGGAAACAGATGCTGTCTCCCACCTTGAGTCAAGCAAACTGCAAGGACACAGTCCTAAGTGACAGAATTCCTGCATGTAAGGGCCACACCTGGGCATCAGATGAGGAGTGGGCAGTGCACAATAGAGGGACATGGCTCCTGGACAACATGACTGCTGTACAGTGGCAGTTCAACCTGGCCCGAGGAGGGCACATAACATGTTAGACAGAGTACACAGTGCAGTCTTTGACTCACCCCCTCCTTGCTGCTGCTCTGGCCTTCAGCTGCCCATCCAGGTCTGGAAAGACCACCGCCAGGATCCTGAGCATGTGGGGGTCAGGGTCCTGTGTTCCGCCCCTCCTGCGAGGAAGGCGACAGCTTCAGCTGGACCCGTGCAATCCTCCGGGTCCAGCCCCGAAGGTCCTGCCACCTTTGGCAGCTGCGGATCCGGCGCTAGAGACCCCTACGGACCGGACAGCCCGGACGATGTCCTTCCAGATCTCATGCTTCCGATGGGCAGAAGCCTGTCAGGATGACAAAGTGATAAGGACATTACTACACATGCAACATATCCGTAGCATGACACAGTTGCATATACATGTCGCAATCACAGGGGCACATGGTGTACCCAGGCAGTGCACGGCTGCCCATGGACAGTTTTCCAGAAGTCACTACATGGTATCATAGCATGGGGAGTAAAACCCTGTTCAAGAAGCACTGTCACTGCACCATACCTGTCCAGTGCAAGTCACTACACACCATGGGGGTGACAACTACTCAGTGGAGCCTGCTAGCCAGTGGTGTGCTGACTCTCAGCCTTGCTAGTCAGACAAAATGCACATTCAGAAAGGCAGTGCACAGAACACTCACCTGCTCCCCTGGTGTCCCATACAGCTTGCTGTACTGGTGGAAGTAGGCTGTCCAGCAGGGCCTGGTTCTCTCTTCAAGGCTGAAGGCTGGGGCTCTCTCCACAGTACGTGCCATTGCAGGGTCCAGAGGGGCAGAGACAGCAGCAGTGCAGTGGCAGATGTCGTCCTGGAGCATGTAGTGCAGGCAAGTGGGCTCTCAGGGGAACATGCAGCAACATATATGTGCTGGAGAGGCAGATACTGTCCCTTGTGTCCAAAGTGATAGGTCCAAGTCGTTTGCATCTTCTGAATCTGGCCAATCCATGGAATAGCAGCACCAAAACACGCCCACAGCATCCCTTCAAAATTTCAACTTCATGACATACATGATTTTGCAACATTGTTGTGGGTGACCAACTGATTTTCCCAGCAACCGACTCTGCTCAATATTCAAAACGCTGTCCGTTGCACAGGCAAGCCCATTGTCAATGGGTGCGCACCGATCGGTCCATTGAGGTACAACGCGCACAGGGGTACAACGCGTACTCGCACAACATTGAAAGCAATGGGCCGGCCGAGGCAACCGATCGGTCCATTGCTGTTCAACGCGCACAGGGGTACAGCGACACCCGCCGCCAGGACGTTGAAAGCAGTGGGCCGGCCGGAGGCACCGATCGGTCCATTGCTGTTCAACGCCGCACAGGGTACAACGCGTACCCGCACACATTGAATGCAATGGGCCGGCCGGAGGCACCGATCGGTCCATTTCTGTTCAACGCGCACAGGGGTACAACGCTGCACCCGACACATTGAATGCAATGGGCCGGCCGGAGGCACCGACGGTCCATTGCTGTTCAATGCGCACAGGGGCAACGCGCACTCGCACACATTGAATGCAATGGGCCGGCCGGAGGCACCGATCGGTCCATTGCTGTTCAACGCGCACAGGGTACAACGCGTACTCGCGACACATTGAATGCAATGGGCCGGCCGGAGGCACCGACCGGTCCATTGCAGTACAACGCGCATAGGGGTACAACGCGCACCCGCACACATTGAAAGCAATGGGCCGCCGGAGGCACCGATCGTCCATTGCAGTACAACGCGCACAGGGGTACAACGCGTGCCCGCGACATTAAAGCAATGGGCCGGCCGGAGGCACCGATCGTCCATTGCTGTTCAACGCGCGCACAGGGGTACAATGCGTACTCCGCACACATTGAAAGCAATGGGCCGGCCGGAGGCACCGATCGGTCCATTGCTGTTCAACGCGCACAGGGGTACAACGCGTACCCGCACACATTGAAAGCAATGGGCTAGCCGGAGGCACCGATCGGTCCATTGCAGTACAACGCGCACAGGGGTACAACGCGTGCACCGCGACACATTGAATGCAATGGGCCGGCCGGAGGCACCGATCGGTCCATTGCAGTACAACGATCACTGTACATGTGACTGGCATATGTCAGCATGCCTGTCTCAGATGGACATATGCCAGCCACAGATAGCTCCCAGGAGTGAGGGGCACACCTACATCACGACAGCCTGTCCAAACCTTATCATAAGGCATGTAAGGCTGCATTTCCTATTGTGTGTATGTTGGTGTACATGTTGTCCTGTGGGTGTCACCTGTGGGCAGCCACCCCCAGGCTGTGCACGTGTTAATGGGGACAGGATCCTGGGTGTTACGTGTACGTGACCACTGTGATGTGCAACTGTTCATATCTGTGCATGTGCCATGGTCACATTTCACAGTGGTGTTTGTGTATGTCATGTCACATACCCCGTGAGTCCCATGTGGGACGGTATGTTTGAGCCAGGGTGTCCCAGTGGCACAATAGTGATGGCCCTCCACAGTCTTTGTGCATGTAGTGTTTACAATGTCTCTGATTTCATGTGCACAATGGGAGACAGTTCTCCACATCCACGTTGTGTGTGCATGGACTCTGATGTTGTGCGTGTGTGTCACAGACGTCCATGGCTCTCCTGCCATGGCAAGTGTGGCCACTACCTGTGGGGGTCATGTTTGTTTTGTTGTGGTGTACACATGATACTCCAGGTGATGCCAGTGTCCATGTGGCATTACAGGGTCCCTGGGAATGTGCCTGTCGTTGAGCTGTGGTGCCTGGGGCACATCTGTCCTCACATGTCACTGGGGGTGACTGTGACACAGCATCATGATATCCAATGGGCCAACCTGGGACAAATTGATGCCACCTGTAGGACCGTGTTGACAGATGTTGGCCATGTATGTACCATAAATGTCGTTCCGGTACTGCACACTTCATGTAGTTGTGCCTCATGATGATGTATGTTGGGATCTTGAGTGTGTTCAATGCCGCATATGTGGGGTGACTGACGATCTTGCTTACTTCTCCTCTGCACTGCAGGGCTCCTGCTGTCCATCGGCCATTCCCAGACCTGGCAACGATGGTGGAACGGGACAGCATCCGACGGTACCGCTTCACCAGGCAGCTGATTGAGGATTTTGCAGTGCAGTTGTCCCCACATTTGCAGCCTGGCCGGCCGTATCCTACAGCGCTGACCCCCAAGGTGAAGGTGATGGCAGCCCTACACTTCTTTGCCACCGGTACCTTCCAACATACTGTGGCGTCTGCTGGTGGGATGTCACAGACCATGTTCAGCCGTGTGCTCCGCGATGTTTTGGCGGCAATGTTGCTCTTCCTGAACCGGTACATCTATTTCCCTAGACTGCGACGTACTCACTGACGTGAAGAGTGACTTTTATGCCCTGGGGAGGATGCCGCATGTCATTGGCTCCATTGATGGGACACATGTGGCTTTGGTACCACCACAGGCCCAGGAGCAGGCCTACAGGAACCGCAAGCACTACCACTCGGTCAATGCACTGGTGGTGTGGCTTGCAGACATGACCATCACACACGTGTGTGCCCGTTTCCCTGGTTCAGCACACGATGCCTTTGTGATGAGGAGTAGTCGCATCCCCAGGTTGATGGCACAGATGCAGAACCAGCGTGCCTGGCTTGTCGGTGTGTACTGACTTTGTGCCATTGTGTGTGATCTGATCTGTAGTATTCCGCCCACTTTTCCAAGTCAGCTGATGTGCACTTGTCTGTCCGTAGGTGACTCGGGATACCCCAACATGCCGTGGTTGCTGACACCCTCAGGAACCCTGTGACACCTGCCCAGATGCGCTACAATGAGGCACATGGTCGGACCAGGAGAGTGATTGAGCGGACCTTTGGTCTCCTGAAGAGCCGCTTCCGCTGCCTGGACAAGACCGGAGGGTCCCTCCCATATGCCCCTGCGAAAGTGTGCAAGATTATCATCGTCTGCTGCATGCTCCACAACCTGGCAGTGCGGAAGGAGCTGCCTCTCATCCAGGATGACGATGACCAACATCCGCCACCTGTGGAGGATCCTGGCCTGGACCACGATGCCAGTGACGATGATGATGATGATGGTGATGGTGATGTCCGCACACAGCTCATCACCAACTTCTTTAGCTGAATGTGAGTATCCTGAGGTGTCATGTGAATGATGTGAGTTGGCATGATGTGTGGGTGGTGCTCTGGTGCTGTTGGAGTGTGTCCATGGGCTACTTGACAGGATGTGTGTTGCGATGTGTGGTGACAGGTGGGCTGTACTCCCCAACAGTGTTGACATGCTAACTTGGTTCTGGGTGGGTATCTTGTAACATGTATTGTGCATGAGTTTTGCTGTTCTGTCCTGTACTGCATTGCTTTTGACTGTGTGTCATTTCTGTCCTTCACAGGGTACTTTCAGATTCGTTTGGTCAACTGTGTCCACCGACGACGTGATTGCACATCCAGGCTGGTAGCTGTTGTGTCCCTACAGGTGATGTGCGCCACACCCATGGACTTCCTTCTGTCTACAGTTGTTGACTGTGTGCCCGCTACCAGGTGGGGTTACCTTGCATCTGTAGTGGTTACGGCATGTTGCTACTGTGTAATAAACCTGTGCTTCACTTAGTGATGTGCGTTGTCTGTGGTCACACATTTGACTGCCATTTGCTTACTGCACCTGTGGGCTACTTGACTACAACTGGGAATGGGTGTGGTGTCTGTGCATTGCAACCGTCTTCCCTGGCAACATCAGTGTAGGCAATGAGTCAGATGGCCTAGGTGTGTATGTGTTGTGTAGCCCTGGTGGTGTGTCTCCCTCATATGTGTCACGTTGCCTGTACTCACATGCCTGTGTTGTCCTTGCTGTTGCAGTTCGCATACACTTTGTAATTTTGCAGTTCATCATCCCCATAACAGCACCCACGTTGGAATCACGACAGAGGCAAGTATGGTGTATTAGTGTGTTTATTGTGATAATAGTGCATAGGATGGATTGTGCTGTACATGAATCTTGCAATCCCAAGTTCCTAGATGAATAGAAAGTCCAGGTAGACAGGATCCCCAGTATCGGGGCCACAGTTGTCTGACACATTGTTCCAACTTGTACTCCCCATGCAATGTGTGGAGTAGTGTTGCCATCAACAGGGTGAACAGTCTGTGCACAAAGGCGAAAATCCAGAACAGGTTCAGGCTTCCTGGGAGTTGCGCTTGGCCATCAGCCTCTCACTTTCCCCTCCTCGGACGACCCTCTTCTTGGGGGGCCCTCAGTGCAGGCTGCTGCGGTGCAGGGGACTCTCCGCCAGAGTCCTCCTCCCTCCCTGTGGCAGTTGCAGTTTGTTCGGTACCAGATGTTGTTGGCACACAGGGAGGTGTGGACTGGTTGCTGTTCATCTGGCGGAGGCATTGTAAAATGTCCCTGTGCACCGCCGTCATCTCATGTAGTACATCCCACTTGGACTCCACGCGGGTCATGTGGGAGTCCACACGTGACATGTGGGAGTCCACACGTGACATGTGTGACTCCACGTGGGACATGTGGGAGTCCAAGCGGGCATGATGGGCAGCCTGCTGCTGTTTGATGTCTCTGAGGAGCCCCACTACCTGGCTGAGCTCTCCGGTGCTGGACTGGTACGCATCAGCTATGCGTACCAGTTGTGGGTCTTCATGCACACCAGCAACGTCTGCAAGCAGCGACCTCTGTCTCCCACCCTCCCACCACCCCTGCTGACATGTGCAGTGTGTGCAGTTGCACGCACAGATAACCCTGGTCCACCTTGGGGGTTGGTGGTGGTGGTGGTGTCCATGGCCCCAGGTTGGTCCAGGGTCACTGCGCTGGTGTTGTTCCTTATTCTGTCCATGTCGGCAGGGATGGTATTCGTGGTGACAGTCGTTGGAGGGGTGGGTGCAGGGGGTGCAGCTGGTGGACCTGCTGGTGCTGCAGCTGGTGGTCCTGCTGGTGCAGCATGTTGACTTGCACCGGATGTGCCAGGTTGTTCATCGTCCGAGGAGGACAGAGGCTGCACGACGCCAGTGAGCTCGGCATCCTCTTGAGCCTGGGACTGGGACTCCTCAGCGTCTGCTGCTGTGTCCCTATCATCACCTGTTTTTGGGAGACACAAACAATGTATGTCATGTTTCTGCAGGCATCAGTGGTTGACACACCTGACAGTTGTGACTGTGCCTCGGGGTGCGGGCCTGTACATTGTATTGTCCTAAGTCGTCACAGTCAGGGGTTGATATTGGTGTGGCACATTGTCCTGCATTATTTGGGCATTTCTATGTATTCTCTGGGGTGTGAACATGGTCTGCATTGATTGTGTTTGGTTGACAGCCAGACCTCCTTCCCACCCACCCACCCACCCAGTCAGTTATCCCACCATGGAACGTGCTTGCATTGCAGGGAGTGTAAGTTGTCTCTCAGGATGTCAGTCAGTGGTGTCCTGCTGTTTGTTGGTGCACAGTTGGCAGCAGGGCCTTGTGCTCCCCACAGCAGTAGCCAGTGTCAGCCATCTTGTGAGTCCTTCTCCACTCCCTGTGATGTGAGCATGGTTCAGGGTGGTGTTGATGGGCCAGTTGTGAGGCTGAGCAATGTCTGTGACTACGACTCCCATCATGCTATTGCCTCCACCCCTTCCCAGCATGCCCATGCTTCCTTCCTTTGACTCTGCTTCCCTGTGGGGTGGGCTGGCTGTGCTGACAGGATGGCTGGGAGTGTTGTCCTGGCAGTTGTTTGGCTAAGAGTCCCAAGAGTGTCCCTGTGCTTCACACAACATAACCCAGGGTGGTGGTGCTTTGTGGGATCTTGTGTTAGGATGGAGGGCATTGCATTCTACCAGGTGGGTACTGTGGAGTTTGTGTTGGGGGGTGTGAGGGGAGGTGCTGGTGACTATGGTCAGTGCTGCAAGTCCCCCTTCCCACCCAGCCAGCCAGATATCCCACCATGGAACGTGCTTGCATTGCAGGGAGTGTAAGTTGTCTCTCAGGATGTCAGTCAGTGGTGTCCTGCTGTTTGTTGGTGCACAGTTGGCAGCAGGGCCTTGTGCTCCCCACAGCAGTAGCCAGTGTCAGCCATCTTGTGAGTCCTTCTCCACTCCCTGTGATGTGAGCATGGTTCAGGGTGGTGTTGATGGGCCAGTTGTGAGGCTGAGCAATGTCTGTGACTACGACTCCCATCATGCTATTGCCTCCACCCCCTTCCCAGCATGCCCATGCTTCCTTCCTTTTGACTCTGCTTCCCTGTGGGGTGGGCTGGCTGTGCTGACAGTTTGGCTGGGAGTGTTGTCCTGGCAGTTGTTTGGCTAAGAGTCCCAAGAGTGTCCCTGTGCTTCACACAACATAACCCAGGGTGGTGGTGCTTTGTGGGATCTTGTGTTAGGATGGAGGGCATTGCATTCTACCAGGTGGGTACTGTGGAGTTTGTGTTGGGGGGGTGTGAGGGGAGGTGCTGGTGACTATAGTCAGTGCTGCAAGTCCCCCTTCCCACCCAGCCAGCCAGATATCCCACCATGGAACGTGCTTGCATTGCAGGGAGTGTAAGTTGTCTCTCAGGATGTCAGTCAGTGGTGTCCTGCTGTTTGTTGGTGCACAGTTGGCAGCAGGGCCTTGTGCTCCCCACAGCAGTAGCCAGTGTCAGCCATCTTGTGAGTCCTTCTCCACTCCCTGTGATGTGAGCATGGTTCAGGGTGGTGTTGATGGGCCAGTTGTGAGGCTGAGCAATGTCTGTGACTACGACTCCCATCATGCTATTGCCTCCACCCCCTTCCCAGCATGCCCATGCTTCCTTCCTTTGACTCTGCTTCCCTGTGGGGTGGGCTGGCTGTGCTGACAGGATGGCTGGGAGTGTTGTCCTGGCAGTTGTTTGGCTAAGAGTCCCAAGAGTGTCCCTGTGCTTCACACAACATAACCCAGGGTGGTGGTGCTTGTGGGATCTTGTGTTAGGATGGAGGGCATTGCATTCTACCAGGTGGGTACTGTGGAGTTTGTGTTGGGGGGGTGGAGGGGAGGTGCTGGTGACTATGGTCAGTGCTGCAAGTCCCCCTTCCCACCCAGCCAGCCAGATATCCCACCATGGAACGTGCTTGCATTGCAGGGAGTGTAAGTTGTCTCTCAGGATGTCAGTCAGTGGTGTCCTGCTGTTTGTTGGTGCACAGTTGCCAGCAGGGCCTTGTGCTCCTCACAGCAGTAGCCAGTGTCAGCCATCTTGTGAGTCCTTCTCCACTCCCTGTGATGTGCGCATGGTTCATGGTGGTGTTGATGGGACAGTTGTGGGGGGCAATATGTGTGACTGCGACTCCCATGATGCTATTGGCTACACTGACTTGGCCAGCATACACAGAATTCCTTCCTTTGAGTGGTCTTCACTGTGTGTTGGTGTTGTTGTGGTGGCTACATGTGTGGATGTGTGTGTTAGTTCTATTTGTGCCACTGCCTAGCTGTAGTTGTGGTTGTGTTTGTACATGTGTTGGCACAGTTGGATGTGACTTTTTTGATGGCATGTGTTGTGTTTATCTGACTGACATACACATTTTGGGATGATTCTGTTCTAGTTGCTGTGTAATTGCTATGAGTGCATGGTTTGACTCTCCCTTGACAGTGATGTGTGTGTGTTTTGTGGCAGTATATTGTGTACATTTGTTGTGTACTCACCAGGCTCTGGGATGTCCTCTAGTCCATATATGCTCACTGGCGGTAGGATGGCCCGCACCTTCTCCTCCCAGGGCCTGAGGTATATTGGCTTGGCAGGAGGGCCACTGCCGGTGTGTTGGCTGTTGATGTAATCTTGCTTCAGCAGTTTCCGCACTCCTCCTGCGCACGTCATACCACCTGTTCTGGATGTCGGTCTTTGTGCGCCGACATGGTGATTGTGCGCTCACCCTGTTGATGATCCTCTCCCACATCTTGGTTTTCTGCGACATGGGGGTCTGTTGGACCAATGTGCCAAACAGCTGTGGCTCTACCCTGAGGATCTCGCTCTACCAGGACTTCCAATTCACAATCTAGGAACTTGTGATTCTTCTTGGGGGCATGGTGATGGGTGGTGATGGTGGGTGATGTGTGTGTGGTGTGCAGGTGAGGGTGTGTGGGTGTGTGTTGTGCTGGGTGTATGTGAGGTAGGTATTTGTTGGTGTGCTGCTGGTGTGTGGCTTGTGTGAGGGATGAGCTGTGGGTGTGTGGTTGCTTTCTCTTGGGTGCTGGTAGTGGAATGGCATTTGCAAAGGCTCATGGTAGTGATTTGTGTCCTTTATATAGGTGGGAGTTGTGGGTGTGTCTTTGTTCTCTGTCCCCACCCCCCCAGTATTTATTGGCTTGGTAATTGCTTGTTTGGCCTTTTTTTGGTTGATTTTTCCTTTGTGCTGTTTGTGTATGTTGGAAACGTTCTTGTGACCGAGTCGGACCCTGCATTGGTCTCG
>CAWUFW010031846.1:0-14855 GCA_963921515.1 Calotriton arnoldi | reverse complement strand
AGGAAGCATGGGCATGCTGGGAAGGGGGTGGAGGCAATAGCATGATGGGAGTCGTAGTCACTGATATTGGTCACCCCCACAACTGTCCCATCAACACCACCCTGAACCATGCTCACATCACAGGGAGTGGAGAAGGACTCACAAGATGGCTGACACTGGCTACTGCTGTGGGGAGCACAAGGCCCTGCTGGCAACTGTGCACCAACAAACAGCAGGACACCACTGACTGACATCCTGAGAGACAACTTCCACTCCCTGCAATGCAAGCACAGTCCATGGTGGGATAACTGACTGGCTGGGTGGGTGGGAAGGAGGGCCGGCTGTCAACCAAACACAACCAATGCAGACCATGTTCACACCCCAAAAAATACATAGAAATGCCCAAATAATGCAGGACAATGTGCCACACCAATATCAACCCCTGACTGTGACGACTTAGGACAATGCAATGTACAGGCCCGCACCCAGAGGCACAGTCACAACTGTCATGTGTGTCAACCATTGATGCCTGCAGAAACATAACATACATTGTGTGTGTCTCCCAAAAACAGGTGATGATGGGGACACAGCAGCAGACGCTGAGGAGTCCCAGTCCCAGGCTCAAGAGGATGCGGAGCTCACTGGCGTCGTACAGCCTCTGTCCTCCTCGGACGAAGAAGACCAACCTGGCACATCCGGTGCAAGTCTACATGCAGCACCAGCAGGACCACCAGCTGCAGCACCAGCAGGACCACCAGCTGCACCCCCTGCACCCACCCCTCCAACGACTGTCACCACAAATACCATCCCTGCCGACATGGACAGAACAAGGAGCAACACCAGCACAGGGACCCTGGACCAACCTGGGGCCATGGACACCACCACCACCACCAACCCCAAGGTGGACCAGGGTCATCTGTGCGTGCCACTGCACGCACTGCACATGTCAGCAGGGGTGGTGGGAGGGGTGGGAGACAGAGGTCGCTGCTTGCAGAGGTTGCTGGTGTGCATGATGACCCACAACTGGTACGCATAGCTGATGCGTACCAGTCCAGCACCGGAGACCTCAGCCAGGTAGTGGGGCTCCTCAGAGACATGAAACAGCAGCAGGCTGCCCATCATGCCCGCTTGGACTCTCACATGTCCCACGTGGAGTCACACATGTCCCGCGTGGACTCACACATGTCCCGCGTGGAGTCCAAGTGGGATGCACTGCATGAGATGACGGCGGTGCACAGGGACATTTTACAATGCCTCCGCCAGATGAACAGCAACCAGTCCACACCTCCCTGTGTGCCAACAACATCTGGTGCCGAACAAACTGCAACTGCCACAGGGAGGGAGGATGACTCTGGCGGAGAGTCCCCTGCACCGCAGCAGCCTGTACTTGAGGGGCCCCCCCAAGAAGAGGGGTCGTCCGAGGAGGGGCAAGTGAGAGGCCGATGGCCAAGCGCAACTCCCAGGAAGCCTGAACCTGTTCTGGATGTTCACCTTTGTGCACAGACTGTTCACCCTGTTGACGGCAACACTACTCCCACACATTGCATGGGGAGTACAAGTTGGACCAATGTGTCAGACAACTGTGGCCCCGATACTGGGGATTCTGTCTACCAGGACTTTCAATTCACCTAGGAACTTCGGATTGCAAGATTTATGTACAGCACTACCCATCCTATGCACTATTCACACAAATGTATCACAATAAACACACTAATACACCATACTTGCCTCTGTTGTGATTCCAACGTGGGTGCTGTTATGGGGATGATGAACTGCAAAATTACACTGTGTATGCGAACTGCAACAGCAAGGACAACACAGGCATGTGAGTAAAGGCAACGTGACACATATGAGGGAGACACACCACCAGGGCTACACAACACATACACACCTAGGCCATCTGACTCATTGCCTACACTGATGTTGCCAGGGAAGACGGTGCAATGCACAGACACCACACCCATTCCCAGTTGTAGTCAAGTAGCCCACAGGTGCAGTAAGCAAATGGCAGTCAAATGTGTGACCACAGACAACGCACATCACAAAGTGAAGCACAGGTTTATTACACAGTTGCAACATGTCGTAACCACTACAGATGCAAGGTAATCCCACCTGGCAGCGGGCACACAGTCAACAACTGTAGACGGAAGGAAGTCCATGGGTGTGGCGCACATCACCTGTAGGGACACAACAGCTACCAGCCTGGAAGTGCAATCACGCTGTCGGTGGACACAGTTGACCAAACGAATCTGAAAGTACCCTGTGAAGGACAGAAATGACACACAGTCAAAAGCAATGGAGTACAGGACAGAACAGCAAAACTCATGCACAATACATGTTACAAGATACCCACCCAGAACCAAGTTAGCATGTCAACACTGTTGGGGAGTACAGCCCACCTGTAAGCACACATCGCAACACACATCCAGTCAAGTAGCCCATGGACACACTCCAACAGCACCAGAGCACCACCTACACATCATGCCAACTCACATCATTGACATGACACCTCAGGATACTCACATTCAGCTAAAGAAGTTGGTGATGAGCTGTGTGCGGACATCACCATCATCATCATCATCATCATCGCCACTGGCATCGTGGTCCAGGCCAGGATCCTCCACAGGTGGCGGATGTTGGTCATTGTCATCCTGGATGAGAGGCAACTCCTTCCGCACTGCCAGGTTGTGGAGCATGCAGCAGACGATGATAATCTTGCACACTTTCGCAGGGGCATATGGGAGGGACCCTCCGGTCTTGTCCAGGCAGCGGAAGCGGCTCTTCAGGAGACCAAATGTCCGCTCAATCACTCTCCTGGTCCGACCATGTGCCTCATTGTAGCGCATCTGGGCTGGTGTCACAGGGTTCCTGAGGGGTGTCAGCAACCACGGCATGTTGGGGTATCCCGAGTCACCTACGGACAGACAAGTGCACATTAGCTGACTTGGAAAAGTGGGCGGAATACTACAGATCAGATCACACACAATGGCACAAAGTCAGTACACACCGACAAGCCAGGCACGCTGGTTCTGCATCTGTGCCATCATCCTGGGGATGCGACTACTCCTCATCACAAAGGCATCGTGTGCTGAACCAGGGAAACGGGCACACACGTGTGTGATGGTCATGTCTGCAAGACACACCACCAGTGCATTGACCGAGTGGTAGTGCTTGCGGTTCCTGTAGGCCTGCTCCTGGGCCTGTGGTGGTACCAAAGCCACATGTGTCCCATCAATGGAGCCAATGACATGCGGCATCCTCCCCAGGGCATAAAAGTCACTCTTCACGTCAGTGAGTCGTCGCAGTCTAGGGAAATAGATGTACCGGTTCAGGAATAGCAACATTGCCGCCAAAACATCGCGGAGCACACGGCTCAACATGGTCTGTGACATCCCACCAGCAGTCGCCACAGTATGTTGGAAGGTACCGGTGGCAAAGAAGTGTAGGGCTGCCATCACCTTCACCTTGGGGGTCAGCGCTGTAGGATACGGCCGGCCAGGCTGCAAATGTGGGGACAACTGCACTGCCAAATCCTCAATCAGCTGCCTGGTGAAGCGGTACCGCCGGATGCTGTCCCGTTCCACCATCGTTGCCAGGTCTGGGAATGGTCGATGGACAGCAGGAGCTCTGCAGTGCAGAGGAGAAGTAAGCAAGATTGTCAGTCACCCCACATATGCGGCATTGAACACACTCAATATCCCAACATACATCATTATGAGGCACAACTACATGAAGTGTGCAGTTCCGTAAGGACATGTATGGTACATACATGGCCAACATCTGTCAACACGGTCCAACAGGTGGCATCAATTAGTCCCAGGTTGGCCCATTGGATATCATGAGGCCGTGTCACAGTTCCCATCTCCTGCTGCCGTGTCACAATCACTCCCCACAGTGACATGTGAGGACAGATGTGCCCCAGGCACCACAGCTCAACGACAGGTACATTCCCAGGGACCCTGTATTGCCACATGGACACTGGCATTACATGGAGTATCATGTATACACCACAGCAAAACAACCATGACCCCCACAGGTAGTGGTCCCACTTGCCACGGCAGGACAGACATGGACGTCTGTGACACACACACGCACAACATCAAAGTCCATGCACACACAACGTGGATGTGGAGACTGTCTCCCATTGTGCACATGAAATCAGAGACATTGTAAACACTACATGCACAAAGACTGTGGAGGACCATCACTATTGTGCCACTGGGACACCCTGGCTCAAACATACCGTCCCACATGGGACTCACGGGGTATGTGACATGACATACACATACACCACCGTGAAATGTGACCATGGCACATGCACAGATATGAACAGTTGCACATCACAGTGGTCATGTACACGTAACACCCAGGATCCTGTCCCCATGAACACGTGCACAGCCTGGGGGTGGCTGCCCACAGGTGACACCCACAGGACAACATGTACACCAACATACACACAATAGGAAATGCAGCCTTACATGCCTTATGATAAAGTTTGGACAGGCTGTCGTGATGTAGGTGTGCCCCTCACTCCCTGGGAGCTATCTGTGGCTGGCATATGTCCATCTGAGACAGGCATGCTGACATATGCCAGTCACATGTACAGTGATGCGTTGAACAGCAATGGACCGATCGGTGCCCCCGGCCGGCCCATTGCATTCAATGTGTGCGGGTACGCGTTGTACCCCTGTACGCTGTTGTACTGCAATGGACCGATCGGTGCCCCGGCCGGCCCATTGCATTCAATGTGTGCGGGCACGCGTTGTACCCCTGTACGCGTTGAACTGCAATGGACCGATCGGTGCCCCCGGCCGGCCCATTGCATTCAATGCGTGCGGGTACGCGTTGTACCCCTGTACGCGTTGAACTGCAATGGACCGATCGGTGCCCCCGGCCGGCCCATTGCATTCAACGTGTGCGGGTACGCGTTGTACCCCTGTACGCGTTGAACTGCAATGGACCGATCGGTGCCCCCGGCCGGCCCATTGCATTCAATGTGCGGTGCGGGTACGCGTTGTACCCCTGTACGCGTTGAACTGCAATGGACCGATCGGTGCCCCCGGCCGGCCCATTGCATTCAATGTGTGCGGTACGCGTTGTACACCCTGTACGCGGTTGAACTGCAATGGACCGATCGGTGCCCCCGGCCGGCCCATTGCATTCAATGTGTGCGGGTACGCGTTGTACCCCTGTACGCGTTGTACCGCAATGGACCGATCGGTGCGCACCCATTGACAATGGGCCTTGCCTGGCAACGGACGCGTTTTCGAATTTCGAACGAGTCGGTTGCTGGAAATTCAGTTGGTCACCCACAACAATGTTGCAAAATCATGTATGTCATGAAGTTGAAGATTTGAAGGATGCTGTGGGCGTGTTTTGGTGCTGCTATTCCATGGATTGGCCAGATTCAGAAGATGCAAACGACTTGGACCTATCACTTTGGACACAAGGGACAGTATCTGCCTCTCCAGCACATATATATTGCTGGCTGTTCCCCTGAGAGCTCACTTGCCTGCACTACATGCTCCAGGACGACATCTGCCACTGCACTGCTGCTGTCTCTGCCCTCTGGACCCTGCAATGGCACGTACTGTGGAGAGAGCCCCAGCCTTCAGCCTTGAGGAGAACCAGGCCCTGCTGGACAGCCTACTTCCACAGTACAGCAAGCTGTATGGGACACCAGGGAGCAGGTGAGTGTTCTGTGCACTGCCTTTCTGAATGTGCATATTGTCTGACTAGCAAGGCTGAAAGTCTGCACGCCACTGGCTAGCAGGCTCACTGAGTAGTTGTCACCCCCCATAGTGTGTAGTGACATGCACTGGACAGGTATGGTGCAGTGACAGTGCATTTGAACAAGGTTTTACTTCCCATGCAATGATACCATGTAGTGACGTCTGGCAAACTGTCCATGGGCAGCTTTGCACTGCCTGTGTACATCATGTGCCCCTGTGATTGAGACATGTATATACAACTGTGTCATGCACGGATATGTTGCATGTGTAGTAATGGCCTTTTCACTTTGTCATCCTGACAGGTTAATGCCCATCGGAAGCAGGAGATCTGGAAGGACATCGTCCGGGCTGTCCGGTCCGTGGGGGTCTACAAGCGCCGGATCCGCAACTGCCAGAAGAGGTGGCAGGACCTTCGGGGCTGGACCCGGAGGATTGCACGGGTCCAGCTGAAGCTGTCGCCTCCTCGCAGGAGGGGCGGAACACGGACCCTGACCCCCCACATGCTCCAGATCCTGGCGGTGGTGTTTCCAGACCTGGATGGGCAGCTGAAGGCCAGACAGCAGCAAGGAGGGGGTGAGTCAAAGACTGCACTGTGAACTCTGTATTACATGCTGTGTGCCCTCCTCTGGCCTGGTTCAACTGCCACAGTGCAGCAGTCATGTTGTCCAGGAGCCATGTCCCTCTATTGTGCACTGCCCACTGCTCATCTGATACCCAGGTGTGGCCCTTACATTCAGGGAATTGTGTCACTTGGGACTGTGTCCTTGCAGTTTGCTTCACTAAAGGTGGGGGACAGCATCTGTTTCCCTAACTCTGTTGTGGGCATCATGGGTGGGTCCATTGTTCACACTACGCCTGTGTTCGGACATGTAATCTGCGTGTTGCTTTGATATGCGGTCCACTTGCTGAGCTGAGCCACCACATGTGCCTGGGGTATGTGGCACACGCCCATGCAGCGGGTGGGAACAATGTTTGGGCCCCAGGAGTGTGCAGATTACGTGTGTCACACATACATAGCCAGCTATCCACTGTCCAGGGCTCATCCCTCATTCATGTGGAGCAGGACAGTCATGCCTACTCCAGGCCATGCAATGCACTCTGTACTCCCACTCCCGTGTATCAGCTGACACATTGTGCGCAGTGATTTGACCCCTCAGGTGTCTGCCTCTGTGTCAGTGTGCTGTGGATTAGTTGCCAGGACTGCTGGGGTGTTTCTTGGTAGGGGCTCAGCATGCCCCTGGAGATGTGACCATAGGAGACGATACTTGTGTGTCACATAGGTGTTTGATCAGCTGCCCGTGCAGACTGGGGTATGCGAATGTGAAGTCTCAGGCAGCTGTTCCCCATTCACAGCAGATTGTGAGGGGCTCAGGTTCAGAGGGTAGTGTCACAGGTCTCCCATATGTCCAATAGGTATGACCTGGACAGATGAGGGTTAAGATGATGTGTTGTGTGGGGGATGTACATGTGCACTTGTGCAGCTCCAGGACTTGCATTCCCCATGACCTACTATTGTGACACAGTGCATAGTGTTGTTGTCTGGCTGCCAAGTCATACATCACTGAGACAGTGATGTATGACTTAGCAGTCATGCCTCTGCCATGGCATGTGTCTACTTATTGGTGATCCTGCAGGGGAGTGACATGTGCTACATGCACACCATTGTGGCGATGGCTATCAGGACATGGGTGCATCATGGTGTCTGTCGCTGGTATGCATCACATGCATTTCCTATTTGACTCTGGGCATCCCTTTCATCCGGAAACCTGTACTGACTCAGTGGCAAGAGCTGTGATGTGTGCATGTCCACATGCCACACCGTGTCCTCTGCACTGTCCAACTACTGTGTACTTGGTGCATGTGTCCACACTGGGGTGTTGCAATCCAACAGACACCAGACAGATGGGTGCAAGGCCATGTGGGATGTGAGTGCCATGCTTGGCATCAGACTGACAATTGGCTTCTCCTGTTCAGTTAGGGCACTTTTAGCAATGTACAACTAATGATGCCAGGGCTTGCTCTGTAATGTGCTGTGCTCACAGTGGTGTGTGCGTTTGGTGCAGGTGACTGATGTCTGTCTGTTTCCCCATTGTTTGCAGATACATCCACGGCCACGGAAGGGGACAGCTCCACGGACCAGGAGGAGCCAGAGAGCCAGACTGGGTCAGCAGCCGAGGAGTGGTCGGAGGGACCCAGTGGCACGGAGGGCGAGGGGAGCCACACCGAGGAGTCCTCAGCACCATCCACCTCAGCTGAGGACCAGAGCAACTCGGAGGATGACTCCCTTATGGAGGCGGGTGTCAGCAGCCACCACACCCCAGCTAGTGTTGCTGTCCCCGCCACCACCAGCACCACCACCGCCCTCCCATCGGCTCCCATTCCCCAGGTCCGTGGAGGCTCCCATGTTCGGGAGCGTGTCTCCTTTGGGCCAGGCACCGCACCCCTGCCCCTGTGTCCCCTGCTGCCCTGAGTGAGGAGTCTGTGTACCTCCTTCGCCAGCTCCATGTAGGGCAGACAGCCATGCTGAGTGTCCTCCATGCGCACACCGCTCTGTTGACTCAGCTGGTGTCGTTCATGGAGGGCATCTCATCGGGCATGTCTGACCTACAGAGGGGCAATAGGTCCATGGACTCCTCCCTGACGGCAGCAGTGTCCCTCCTCAGACAGTCCCTCACCCCTCCTGCCTCTGCTCCATCCACACTCCCCAGCACCTTACCCGTCCCAAGCACACACACACCGGCACAGGCACACACCAGCACACACACGTCCAGCACACAGACACACACGCCACAAACAAAACGCACACGCACGCACAGTCAGGGGACTGAAACCAGACTCACAGGGGATGGGGCCCTGGTACACACACACGCATCCACGGGCACTGCGCAGTCCTCAGTTGCCTCTCCTCCAAAACACCCTCCCTTGCCTCACCTGCAACCCCAAAGACCCAGCGCCTCTTCCTCAGTGACCTCGGCCTCTTCCCTCCGATCCAGCTGCTCCAGCATCCAGGGGGAAGAGGAAGCCCCCCACACGGAGCAGAGTGCCCTCGCCCCCGGACACCCTCCCCCAGGCGCAGACAGACTGAGGCCCCCACCCGCAAGTCCCCCGGAGTGGTAAGAGCAAGACCCCGCCGCCGCCCTGCAGCTCAAGCACCAGGTCTCCTTCCTCCATCCCTCAGGCCCCCACTCCACAGGTGCCCCCACCACACCCTGCCCCAGGTTCCCCACCCACAGATATACCATCCCCAAGAGGATCCGGCCTTCTCCCCTGCCACTTGCTCTCCCGGCACCACACCCCCCGCTGCGCTTGTCTGTGCCACTGATGTGGTGAGGGTGTCCTCCCCTCTGTCCAGCCCACCTTGCCTGTTCCCCATTCTCCTCCCCTGGTGGTAGGCACTGCAGTGGAGTCCACTACCACCCTGTCTGACTTGGGCACTGCAGTGGCGGACCTGTCCACTCCATCTGCAGGGTCCACTGCAGTCGTGCCGGCACCCACAACATCTGAGTCATGCCCCCAGTTGTGCCGGCACACACCATGTCAGACACCTCCACTGCAGTTGTCAGTGGCTCTCCAGCACCCACCACCCCTTCCCTGCTTCCTCCTGGTGAGCCCTGATCCTGTCCCTGCGGTGCCTGGCCTACTCCCCGGTTGCCCCTCCTAGTGGATTGTCCCTGGTTTTGTGCAGGCATGTGTAGGGTGACATCTGCCACTGTCACCCTGTTTGGACTTTTACAATGGACTGGCCATTGGCCTTTGTGTTTTTCTGGACTTTGTTTTCATTCCACACATATGCTGAATAAAGCAACTTTCTGTTCTCTAGTGCTTATGCTTCTGATGTACATGTTGTTGATGATGCTAACCATGCCCTTGCTGCAGTGATGGTGATATTTGGTCTCATGATAATGAAGTGTTACTGTGCAGGAACCCATGTGGTCCAGGGGGAATGTGTCCTATCCTGTGGTGTATCCATGTCATCCATAGCAGCATCTGAGGGTGTCATGTGTTCAGTATTTGGCAATGGGATTTCCTACTTAGATTAGCTATTTCACATCTGTGGCTTCCACCCCTGCACATCTGTTGTGCCTGCCATTGTTCAATTTGCCTACTTCCCTGACCGTGTGGCCATCTCCACTGGACATGCAGGTTTGGGCATCAATGGGGAAGGACTCATCTGTGTTGTCAGTGCAACATTGCTATACAAGTGTGTTGGATCTGTGCTGATGATTCCGTTGGCACTTCCATGACCAGGCTGATGTTACGGGAGCCCTCATTTGGTGCTAATTGTTGATTGTGTGACCAAGTGCTCAGCTGACATGATGGGGCCCTACTGAGGCAACATATGGCACAGCTTTCCTCACACAGGAGTGGAGTCCCCTCATGGCAGTGTGTACTCCTGTGACATTGCCTGCGCCCAAGGTGTGTGTTGTATGTGCATGTCTGTGTGTTCACTTCCGTTTAGCTGTGCATGCTGTGATCCCTAGTGTTGTACCTGTTTGTGATGCTAGCTGAGTTGACCTATGTTCCCCCAAAGTCTTCTCCTGGGTTCTCTGTGATGTGGGTGCATGGCACATTACTGGTCATCAGGGTGTCACCCATAGGTGTGTTTGCTGTCAGGGCTGAGTTTGTGTGCAGACGCAGATGGGTCACAGTCAGGTTTCCTTGGCACTTGTTGTTTGCCCCTGTCATGTGATTTCCAGTTTGTGTTATCTTTCAGTGATTGTGACACGTTGTGTGTGTGACTGCTGGCACTCCTCAGGGTCCGGGCTGCAATGTTGGTTGTTGTCTATGTGTGTTCTTTGTGGGTGACCTTGGCTTCTTCATTGGTGTGTGACTGTGGATGGGATCCCATTGGTTGGTGTGGTATTGCCGTCATGTCCATGTACAGCGTAGTGTGCAGTGTGTCAGACATTCAGGAGTCTTGTTGAGTGGCCATGTGTGATGTGTTTCTGCACCTTGGTTCCCACCCACCACCCTGGAATAGTCATGGGTGCATGTGCAATGTCACCAGTGCATGTGTACTTCACTGCTGCACATTGTTGGAGGTCGAGGGGTGTGGTGTTGAGTGTGTGCAGATGAGAGTTGTTGCCCGGCTAGGCCCCTGCCTCCATGTTGGCCTTGGCTTACTGGCCATGCTGATTGATTTGTGCTTGTGTAGGTGTGATGGTAGTTAGTTGCTCAGGACACATGACTGTGGTTCACAGTGTGAACCACATTTAGCTTTGTCATCACAGTGGGATTGTAATGCAGCCCAGGGTCACCACATTGTGGGGGCCCTGGGGGTGGTGCTGTGGTGTGTCTGTGTCTTGCTGTGTCAGTTGCTGTCCCTACGTGCCTGTGTGACATGTGTGATTTGTGCTCCCTCTCATCTGACAATGCCTGCTTGCCCACATAGGGGATTTGGATCCATGAGTTACCTTTGTGTGGCACTGTATGCACATCTGTATGATTGGTATTCAGGTCTCCTCATGTGTTGTGTGGTTGCCTGGGGACACTGGCACCCCCTCACCTGTTGTGTATGATGTGCAGTGTGGGTCTGCCTGTTTGTGTTTGTGCATCTGCACCACTGCATTGGCATATCTTGGGTGTGCCATTGGCTGTATGTAGTTTGGTGGGTTTCCCTGCTGTCCCTGGGACTCCTAGGTCATCGGTCAGCACAATGATCATGGTTTGTGTGTCCCATTGCTGCCATGGTATGGTATCTGTTCACCTCACATCTGCAGTCTCCACAGGGTATCTGCATTTGTGTGCCCATTGGTGCAAATATGTGGGTCTGCATTCTGATGGTCACTTCTGTCATTGTGTCATTGATGATTGTTGACGGTGTCAGCCCCCATGGGTGTTGTTTGTCTGCACATGGCCAAAGGTATGTCTTATTTGCACTGCAGTATTTGGCTCCCCAATTTATGTTGCAATGGGACACATACACTACTTTGCCACTGATGTGTTTGTTGTTCTGTGACCAGGAATCATCCATGCAGTTTGGCAGTTGCACCTCTTTCTTTGTCAACACTTACCTTTTGGTCACTGTGATGATGGGGGTTTGGACCCCATTGCCACAATGTTCAAAATGTGCTTCAGCTATGGACCCCACACTTACATTTTGGTCACTGTGATGATGGGGGTTTGGACCCCATTGCCACAATGTTCAAAATGTGCTTCAGCTATGGACCCCACACTTACATTTTGGTCACTGTGATGATGGGGGTTTGGACCCCATTGCCACAATGTTCAAAATGTGCTTCAGCTATGGACCCCACACTTACATTTTGGTCACTGTGGTGATGGGGGTTTAGACCCCATTGCCACAATGTTCAAAATGTGCTTCAGCTATGGACCCCACACTTACATTTTGGTCACTGTGATGATGGGGGTTTGGACCCCATTGCCACAATGTTCAAAATGTGCTTCAGCTATGGACCCCACACTTACCTTTGGTCACTGTGGTGATGGGGGCTTGGACCCCATTGCCACAATGTTCAAAATGTGCTTCAGCTATGGATCCCACACTTACATTTTGGTCACTGTGATGATGGGGGTTTGGACCCCATTGCCACAATGTTCAAAATGTGCTTCAGCTATGGACCCCACACTTACATTTTGGTCACTGTGATGATGGGGGTTTGGACCCCATTGCCACAATGGTCATGGCCTGCTTGGATTGTGGGTGCCACACACATATATGTGTGGCACATGTGCTAGGGGGTCACATTGTATGTTCAAAGTCATGTTCGGTGTTGTAGGCATTTGACACAGTCTACACACGCTTGTCATGGTGTTGGGGGATGTCTTTTTCTTGCATTCCCTAGGTTGTGGTGTGCTGGTTGTGTCATGCATTGTCCATCCTATGAGTGGGGTGGTAGTAGTGGTAGGCATCCAGCCCCCTGGCTGAGGGTGGTAGTAGTGGTAGGCATCCAGCCCCCCTGGCTGAGGGTGGTAGTAGTGGTAGGCATCCAGCCCCCCTGGCTGAGGGTGGTAGTAGTGGTAGGCATCCAGCCCCCTGGCTAAGGGGTGGTGGTAGGCATCCAGCCCCCTGGGTGAGGGTGGTAGTAGTGGTAGGCATCCAGCCCCCCTGGCTGAGGGTGGTAGTAGTGGTAGGCATCCAGCCCCCTGGCTAAGGGTGGTAGTAGTGGTAGGCATCCTGCCCCCCCTGGGTAAGGGTGGTAGTAGTGGTAGGCATCCAGCCCCCCTGAGTAGGGGTTGTGGTAGTGGTAGGCATCCAGCCCCCCATGAGTAGGGGTGGTAGTAGTGGTAGGCATCCAGCCCCCATGGCTGAGGGTGGTAGTAGTGGCAGGCATCCAGCCCCCTGGGTGAGGGTGGTGGTAGTGGTAGGCATCCAGCCCCCCTGGCTGAGGGTGGTAGTAGTGGTAGGCATCCAGCCCCCTGGCTGAGGGTGGTGGGTAGGCATCCAGCCCCCCTGGCTGAGGGTGGTAGTAGTGGTAGGCATCCAGCCCCCCTGGGTGAGGGTGGTAGTGGTGGTAGGCATCCAGCCCCCCTGGCTAAGGGTGGTGGTAGGCATCCAGCCCCCTGGCTGAGGGTGGTAGTAGTGGTAGGCATCCAGCCCCCTGGGTGAGGGTGGTAGTAGTGGTAGGCATCCAGCCCCTGGCTAAGGGTGGTGGTAGGCATCCAGCCCCCCTGGGTGAGGGTGGTAGTAGTGGTAGGCATCCAGCTCCCCTGGGTGAGGGTGGTAGCAGTGGTAGGCATCCAGCCCCCTGGGTGAGGGTGGTAGTAGTGGTAGGCATCCAGCCCCCCTGGCTGAGGGTGGTAGTAGTGGTAGGCATCCAGCCCCCCTGGCTGAGGGTGGTAGTAGTGGTAGGCATCCAGCCCCCCTGGGTGAGGGTGGTAGTAGTAGGCATCCAGCCCCCTGGCTAAGGGTGGTAGTAGTGGTAGGCATCCAGCCCCCCTGGCTGAGGGTGGTAGTGGTAGGCATCCAGCCCCCTGGCTAAGGGTGGTAGTAGTGGTAGGCATCCAGCCCCCCTGGCTAAGGGTGGTAGTGGTAGGGCATCCAGCCCCCCTGGGTGAGGGTGGTAGTAGGTAGGCATCCAGCCCCCCTGGCTGAGGGTGGTAGTAGTGGTAGGCATCCAGCCCCCTGGGTGAGGGTGGTAGTAGTGGTAGGCATCCAGCCTCCCCTGGCTCAGGGTGGTAGGTAGGCATCCTGCCCCCCTGGGTAGGGGTGGTGGTGCGCATTCAGGCCCCTGTGTGCATATGTGGCATTGGTGATGGGCATCCCGCCCCTATGGTGCTGCTGTTGCTGGTGTAAGTATATTCTGCATCCCTCTGTGTGTGTGTGATGTGTCGTGTACGTGTTGTATGTGTTTTGTGGTTGGTGTCTGACTTACCTTCTGCGCCTGTACGCCGTCCGTGCCTGTTCCGGTAGTAAATGTAGAATATTGGCATGATCGGGACGAAGGGATTCATGGTTGGTTCGTGTCGTTCGGACCTTCTCGTTGCTTCGCGCCGTCCCCGTTGCTTCGCGCTCGTCCCTCGCCGCTGGCGTGTTCGCCTCGTAGCCGTGGATCGTGTTGTGGCGCGAACCGGAGCTTATGTGCGCCCTCCCGGATGCTTTGACGTGCCGCGTGCGTAGCGACGGGTTCGGCGCGCACGGAGAGCGCATCGCACTTGTTCCGGCCGGACGGAGCTGCATTTTCCCTTCCGTGCGACTCGATTCAGCGCTTTCCGGATTCGCCTCGGTCGTGGGAACAGGACCTGGTTTGGGTGAGTACGGCTCGGCCGGATTCTGTGCTGTTGTGCGCATCGCACTCTACTCGTTCGGTGTGTGACGGATCGGTCGGGAAACAGGCTTTCGCATGGCTTTTTTCCCGACCGAATGGTATTGGGTGCGCCTCCGACCGAGATCGGAATCGGCCCCTGGAGTCATCAGCGTGATGGCGTTCACGTGGCAGGAATTCATTGGCTGACGAAGCCACAGGGGGGGCTGTTCAGACGGCTTCCGTAGCTGCGATCACTCGCTCAAAAGCAAAAATAGACGGGGTGAGATAATGTTGGCTGTCAATGCTACGAGCAAAGGCAGCGGTGCAGCGTTGCCACAAAAGTTTTCCACTCAAGTACTCTTATGTAATTGATGCGAACAGCGTTCCTTTGCTCGAATCCCTGGAGTGGGGGATAGGGTAGGCCTCCAAACAAGGA
>CAWUFW010031845.1:0-14856 GCA_963921515.1 Calotriton arnoldi | reverse complement strand
ACAGAATTCCCTGCATGTAAGGGCCACACCTGGGTATCAGATGAGGAGTGGGCAGTGCACAATAGAGGGACATGGCTCCTGGACAACATGACTGCTGTACTGTGGCAGTTCAACCTGGCCCGAGGAGGGCACATAACATGTTAGACAGAGTACACAGTGCAGTCTTTGACTCACCCCCTCCTTGCTGCTCTCTGGCCTTCAGCTGCCCATCCAGGTCTGGAAAGACCACCGCCAGGATCCTGAGCATGTGGGGGGTCAGGGTCCGTGTTCCGCCCCTCCTGCGAGGAGGCGACAGCTTCAGCTGGACCCGTGCAATCCTCCGGGTCCAGCCCCGAAGGTCCTGCCACCTCTTTTGGCAGTTGCGGATCCGGCGCTTGTAGACCCCCACGGACCGGACAGCCCGGACGATGTCCTTCCAGATCTCATGCTTCCGATGGGCAGAAGCCTGTCAGGATGACAAAGTGATAAGGACATTACTACACATGCAACATATCCGTGCATGACACAGTTGCATATACATGTCGCAATCACAGGGGCACATGGTGTACCCAGGCAGTGCACGGCTGCCCATGGACAGTTTTCCAGAAGTCACTACATGGTATCATAGCATGGGGAGTAAAACCCTGTTCAGAAGCACTGTCACTGCACCATACCTGTCCAGTGCAAGTCACTACACACTATGGGGGGTGACAACTACTCAGTGAGCCTGCTAGCCAGTGGTGTGCTGACTCTCAGCCTTGCTAGTCAGACAAAATGCACATTCAGAAAGGCAGTGCACAGAACACTCACCTGCTCCCCTGGTGTCCCATACAGCTTGCTGTACTGTGGAAGTAGGCTGTCCAGCAGGGCCTGGTTCTCTTCAAGGCTGAAGGCTGGGGCTCTCTCCACAGTACGTGCCATTGCAGGGTCCAGAGGGGCAGAGACAGCAGCAGTGCAGTGGCAGATGTCGTCCTGGAGCATGTAGTGCAGGCAAGTGGGCTCTCAGGGGAACATGCAGCAATATATATGTGCTGGAGAGGCAGATACTGTCCCTTGTGTCCAAAGTGATAGGTCCAAGTCGTTTGCATCTTCTGAATCTGGCCAATCCATGGAATAGCAGCACCAAAACACGCCCACAGCATCCTTCAAATCTTCAACTTCATGACATACATGATTTTGCAACATTGTTGTGGGTGACCAACTGATTTTCCAGCAACCGACTCGTTCGAATATTCGAAAACGCGTCCGTTGCCAGGCAAGCCCATTGTCAATGGGTGCGCACCGATCGGTCCATTGCTGTTCAACGCGCACAGGGGTACAACGCGTACCCGCACACATTGAAAGCAATGGGCCGGCCGGAGGCACCGATCGGTCCATTGCTGTTCAACGCGCACAGGGGTACAACGCGTACCCGCGCACATTGAATGCAATGGGCCGGCCGGAGGCACCGATCGGTCCATTGCAGTACAACGCGCACAGGGGTACAACGCGTACCGCACACATTGAAAGCAATGGGCGGCCGGAGGCACCGGTCGGTCCATTGCAGTACAACGCGCACAGGGGTACAACGCGTGCCCGCACACATTGAATGCAATGGGCCGGCCGGAGGCACCGATCGGTCCATTGCTGTTCAACGCGCACAGGGGTACAACGCGTACCCGCACACATTGAATGCAATGGGCCGGCCGGAGGCACCGATCGGTCCATTGCAGTACAACGCGCACAGGGGTACAACGCGTACCCGCACATTGAAAGCAATGGGCCGGCCGGAGGCACCGATCGGTCCATTGCAGTACAACGCGCACAGGGGTACAACGCGTGCCCGCACACATTGAATGCAATGGGCCGGCCGGAGGCACCGATCGGTCCATTGCTGTTCAACGCGCACAGGGGTACAACGCGTACCCGCACACATTGAATGCAATGGGCCGGCCGGAGGCACCGATCGGTCCATTGCAGTACAACGCGCACAGGGGTACAACGCGTACCCGCACACATTGAATGCAATGGGCCGGCCGGAGGCACCGATCGGTCCATTGCTGTTCAACGCGCACAGGGGTACAACGCGTACCCGCACACATTGAATGCAATGGGCCGGCCGGAGGCACCGATCGGTCCATTGCAGTACAACGCGCACAGGGGTACAACGCGTACCCGCACACATTGAATGCAATGGGCCGGCCGGAGGCACCGATCGGTCCATTGCAGTACAACGCATCACTGTACATGTGACTGGCATATGTCAGCATGCCTGTCTCAGATGGACATATGCCAGCCACAGATAGCTCCCAGGGAGTGAGGGGCACACCTACATCACGACAGCCTGTCCAAACCTTATCATAAGGCATGTAAGGCTGCATTTCCTATTGTGTGTATGTTGGTGTACATGTTGTCCTGTGGGTGTCACCTGTGGGCAGCCACCCCCAGGCTGTGCACGTGTTCATGGGGACAGGATCATGGGTGTTACGTGTACGTGACCACTGTGATGTGCAACTGTTCATATCTGTGCATGTGCCATGGTCACATTTCACAGTGGTGTTTGTGTATGTCATGTCACATACCCCGTGAGTCCCATGTGGGACGGTATGTTTGAGCCAGGGTGTCCCAGTGGCACAATAGTGATGGCCCTCCACAGTCTTTGTGCATGTAGTGTTTACAATGTCTCTGATTTCATGTGCACAATGGGAGACAGTCTCCACATCCACGTTGTGTGTGCATGGACTCTGATGTTGTGCGTGTGTGTCACAGACGTCCATGGCTCTCCTGCCATGGCAAGTGTAGCCACTACCTGTGGGGGTCATGTTTGTTTTGTTGTGGTGTACACATGATACTCCAGGTGATGCCAGTGTCCATGTGGCATTACAGGGTCCCTGGGAATGTGCCTGTCGTTGAGCTGTGGTGCCTGGGGCACATCTGTCCTCACATGTCACTGGGGGGTGACTGTGACACAGCATCATGATATCCAATGGGCCAAACAGGGACAAATTGATGCCACCTGTAGGACCGTGTTGACAGATGTTGGCCATGTATGTACCATAAATGTCGTTCCGGTACTGCACACTTCATGTAGTTGTGCCTCATGATGATGTATGTTGGGATCTTGAGTGTGTTCAATGCCGCATATGTGGGGTGACTGACGATCTTGCTTACTTCTCCTCTGCACTGCAGGGCTCCTGCTGTCCATCGGCCATTCCCAGACCTGGCAACGATGGTGGAACGGGACAGCATCCGACGGTACCGCTTCACCAGGCAGCTGATTGAGGATTTGGCAGTGCAGTTGTCCCCACATTTGCAGCCTGGCCGGCCGTATCCTACAGCGCTGACCCCCAAGGTGAAGGTGATGGCAGCCCTACACTTCTTTGCCACCGGTACCTTCCAACATACTGTGGCGTCTGCTGGTGGGATGTCACAGACCATGTTCAGCCGTGTGCTCCGCGATGTTTTGGCGGCAATGTTGCTCTTCCTGAACCGGTACATCTATTTCCCTAGACTGCGACGACTCACTGACGTGAAGAGTGACTTTTATGCCCTGGGGAGGATGCCGCATGTCATTGGCTCCATTGATGGGACACATGTGGCTTTGGTACCACCACAGGCCCAGGAGCAGGCCTACAGGAACCGCAAGCACTACCACTCGGTCAATGCACTGGTGGTGTGTCTTGCAGACATGACCATCACACACGTGTGTGCCCGTTTCCCTGGTTCAGCACACGATGCCTTTGTGATGAGGAGTAGTCGCATCCCCAGGTTGATGGCACAGATGCAGAACCAGCGTGCCTGGCTTGTCGGTGTGTACTGACTTTGTGCCATTGTGTGTGATCTGATCTGTAGTATTCCGCCCACTTTTCCAAGTCAGCTGATGTGCACTTGTCTGTCCGTAGGTGACTCGGGATACCCCAACATGCCGTGGTTGCTGACACCCCTCAGGAACCCTGTGACACCTGCCCAGATGCGCTACAATGAGGCACATGGTCGGACCAGGAGAGTGATTGAGCGGACCTTTGGTCTCCTGAAGAGCCGCTTCCGCTGCCTGGACAAGACCGGAGGGTCCCTCCCATATGCCCCTGCGAAAGTGTGCAAGATTATCATCGTCTGCTGCATGCTCCACAACCTGGCAGTGCGGAAGGAGTTGCCTCTCATCCAGGATGACGATGACCAACATCCGCCACCTGTGGAGGATCCTGGCCTGGACCACGATGCCAGTGACGATGATGATGATGATGGTGATGGTGATGTCCGCACACAGCTCATCACCAACTTCTTTAGCTGAATGTGAGTATCCTGAGGTGTCATGTGAATGATGTGAGTTGGCATGATGTGTGGGTGGTGCTCTGGTGCTGTTGGAGTGTGTCCATGGGCTACTTGACAGGATGTGTGTTGCGATGTGTGGTGACAGGTGGGCTGTACTCCCCAACAGTGTTGACATGCTAACTTGGTTCTGGGTGGGTATCTTGTAACATGTATTGTGCATGAGTTTTGCTGTTCTGTCCTGTACTGCATTGCTTTTGACTGTGTGTCATTTCTGTCCTTCACAGGGTACTTTCAGATTCGTTTGGTCAACTGTGTCCACCGACGACGTGATTGCACATCCAGGCTGGTAGCTGTTGTGTCCCTACAGGTGATGTGCGCCACACCCATGGACTTCCTTCTGTCTACAGTTGTTGACTGTGTGCCCGCTACCAGGTGGGGTTACCTTGCATCTGTAGTGGTTACGGCATGTTGCTACTGTGTAATAAACCTGTGCTTCACTTAGTGATGTGCGTTGTCTGTGGTCACACATTTGACTGCCATTTGCTTACTGCACCTGTGGGCTACTTGACTACAACTGGGAATGGGTGTGGTGTCTGTGCATTGCACCGTCTTCCCTGGCAACATCAGTGTAGGCAATGAGTCAGATGGCCTAGGTGTGTATGTGTTGTGTAGCCCTGGTGGTGTGTCTCCCTCATATGTGTCACGTTGCCTGTACTCACATGCCTGTGTTGTCCTTGCTGTTGCAGTTCGCATACACTGTGTAATTTTGCAGTTCATCATCCCCATAACAGCACCCACGTTGGAATCACGACAGAGGCAAGTATGGTGTATTAGTGTGTTTATTGTGATAATAGTGCATAGGATGGATTGTGCTGTACATGAATCTTGCAATCCCAAGTTCCTAGATGAATAGAAAGTCCAGGTAGACAGGATCCCCAGTATCGGGGCCACTGTTGTCTGACACATTGTTCCAACTTATACTACCCATGCAATGTGTGGGAGTAGTGTTGCCATCAACAGGGTGAACAGTCTGTGCACAAAGGCGAAAATCCAGAACAGGTTCAGGCTTCCTGGGAGTTGCGCTTGGCCATCAGCCTCTCACTTTCCCCTCCTCGGACGACCCCTCTTCTTGGGGGGGCCCTCAAGTGCAGGCTGCTGCGGTGCAGGGGACTCTCCGCCAGAGTCCTCCTCCCTCCCTGTGGCAGTTGCAGTTTGTTCAGTACCAGATGTTGTTGGCACACAGGGAGGTGTGGACTGGTTGCTGTTCATCTGGCGGAGGCATTGTAAAATGTCCCTGTGCACCGCCGTCATCTCATGTAGTACATCCCACTTGGACTCCACGCGGGTCATGTGGGAGTCCACACGTGACATGTGGGAGTCCACACGTGACATGTGTGACTCCACTTGGGACATGTGGGAGTCCAAGCGGGCATGATGGGCAGCCTGCTGCTGTTTGATGTCTCTGAGGAGCCCCACTACCTGGCTGAGCTCTCCGGTGCTGGACTGGTACGCATCAGCTATGCGTACCAGTTGTGGGTCTTCATGCACACCAGCAACGTCTGCAAGCAGCGACCTCTGTCTCCCACCCCTCCCACCACCCCTGCTGACATGTGCAGTGTGTGCAGTTGCACGCACAGATAACCCTGGTCCACCTTGGGGGTTGGTGGTGGTGGTGGTGTCCATGGCCCCAGGTTGGTCCAGGGTCACTGCGCTGGTGTTGTTCCTTATTCTGTCCATGTCGGCAGGGATGGTATTCGTGGTGACAGTCGTTGGAGGGGTGGGTGCAGGGGGTGCAGCTGGTGGACCTGCTGGTGCTGCAGCTGGTGGTCCTGCTGGTGCAGCATGTTGACTTGCACCGGATGTGCCAGGTTGTTCATCGTCCGAGGAGGACAGAGGCTGTACTGACGCCAGTGAGCTCGGCATCCTCTTGAGCCTGGGACTGGGACTCCTCAGCGTCTGCTGCTGTGTCCCTATCATCACCTGTTTTTGGGAGACACAAACAATGTATGTCATGTTTCTGCAGGCATCAGTGGTTGACACACCTGACAGTTGTGACTGTGCCTCGGGGTGCGGGCCTGTACATTGTATTGTCCTAAGTCGTCACAGTCAGGGGTTGATATTGGTGTGGCACATTGTCCTGCATTATTTGGGCATTTCTATGTATTCTCTGGGGTGTGAACATGGTCTGCATTGATTGTGTTTGGTTGACAGCCAGACCTCCTTCCCACCCACCCACCCACCCAGTCAGTTATCCCACCATGGAACGTGCTTGCATTGCAGGGAGTGTAAGTTGTCTCTCAGGATGTCAGTCAGTGGTGTCCTGCTGTTTGTTGGTGCACAGTTGGCAGCAGGGCCTTGTGCTCCCCACAGCAGTAGCCAGTGTCAGCCATCTTGTGAGTCCTTCTCCACTCCCTGTGATGTGAGCATGGTTCAGGGTGGTGTTGATGGGCCAGTTGTGAGGCTGAGCAATGTCTGTGACTACGACTCCCATCATGCTATTGCCTCCACCTCCCTTCCCAGCATGCCCATGCTTCCTTCCTTTTGACTCTGCTTCCCTGTGGGGTGGGCTGGCTGTGCTGACAGGATGGCTGGGAGTGTTGTCCTGGCAGTTGTTTGGCTAAGAGTCCCAAGAGTGTCCCTGTGCTTCACACAACATAAGCCAGGGTGGTGGTGCTTTGTGGGATCTTGTGTTAGGATGGAGGGCATTGCATTCTACCAGGTGGGTACTGTGGAGTTTGTGTGGGGGGGTGTGAGGGGAGGTGCTGGTGACTATGGTCAGTGCTGCAAGTCCCCCTTCCCACCCAGCCAGCCAGATATCCCACCATGGAACGTGCTTGCATTGCAGGGAGTGTAAGTTGTCTCTCAGGATGTCAGTCAGTGGTGTCCTGCTGTTTGTTGGTGCACAGTTGGCAGCAGGGCCTTGTGCTCCCCACAGCAGTAGCCAGTGTCAGCCATCTTGTGAGTCCTTCTCCACTCCCTGTGATGTGAGCATGGTTCAGGGTGGTGTTGATGGGCCAGTTGTGAGGCTGAGCAATGTCTGTGACTACGACTCCCATCATGCTATTGCCTCCACCTCCCTTCCCAGCATGCCCATGCTTCCTTCCTTTGACTCTGCTTCCTGTGGGGTGGGCTGGCTGTGCTGACAGGATGGCTGGGAGTGTTGTCCTGGCAGTTGTTTGGCTAAGAGTCCCAAGAGTGTCCCTGTGCTTCACACAACATAAGCCAGGGTGGTGGTGCTTTGTGGGATCTTGTGTTAGGATGGAGGGCATTGCATTCTACCAGGTGGGTACTGTGGAGTTTGTGGGGGGGGTGTGAGGGGAGGTGCTGGTGACTATGGTCAGTGCTGCAAGTCCCCCTTCCCACCCAGCCAGCCAGATATCCCACCATGGAACGTGCTTGCATTGCAGGGAGTGTAAGTTGTCTCTCAGGATGTCAGTCAGTGGTGTCCTGCTGTTTGTTGGTGCACAGTTGGCAGCAGGGCCTTGTGCTCCCCACAGCAGTAGCCAGTGTCAGCCATCTTGTGAGTCCTTCTCCACTCCCTGTGATGTGAGCATGGTTCAGGGTGGTGTTGATGGGCCAGTTGTGAGGCTGAGCAATGTCTGTGACTACGACTCCCATCATGCTATTGCCTCCACCCCCTTCCCAGCATGCCCATGCTTCCTTCCTTTTGACTCTGCTTCCCTGTGGGGTGGGCTGGCTGTGCTGACAGGATGGCTGGGAGTGTTGTCCTGGCAGTTGTTTGGCTAAGAGTCCCAAGAGTGTCCCTGTGCTTCACACAACATAACCCAGGGTGGTGGTGCTTTGTGGGATCTTGTGTTAGGATGGAGGGCATTGCATTCTACCAGGTGGGTACTGTGGAGTTTGTGTGGGGGGGTGGGAGGGGAGGTGCTTGTGACTATGGTCAGTGCTGCAAGTCCCCCTTCCCACCCAGCCAGCCAGATATCCCACCATGGAACGTGCTTGCATTGCAGGGAGTGGAAGTTGTCTCTCAGGATGTCAGTCAGTGGTGTCCTGCTGTTTGTTGGTGCACAGTTGGCAGCAGGGCCTTGTGCTCCCCACAGCAGTAGCCAGTGTCAGCCATCTTGTGAGTCCTTCTCCACTCCCTGTGATGTGAGCATGGTTCAGGGTGGTGTTGATGGGCCAGTTGTGAGGCTGAGCAATGTCTGTGACTACGACTCCCATCATGCTATTGCCTCGACCCCCCTTCCCAGCATGCCCATGCTTCCTTCCTTTTGACTCTGCTTCCCTGTGGGGTGGGCTGGCTGTGCTGACAGGATGGCTGGGAGTGTTGTCCTGGCAGTTGTTTGGCTAAGAGTCCCAAGAGTGTCCCTGTGCTTCACACAACATAACCCAGGGTGGTGGTGCTTTGTGGGATCTTGTGTTAGGATGGAGGGCATTGCATTCTACCAGGTGGGTACTGTGGAGTTTGTGTGGGGGGGGGTGGGAGGGGAGGTGCTTGTGACTATGGTCAGTGCTGCAAGTCCCCCTTCCCACCCAGCCAGCCAGATATCCCACCATGGAACGTGCTTGCATTGCAGGGAGTGTAAGTTGTCTCTCAGGATGTCAGTCAGTGGTGTCCTGCTGTTTGTTGGTGCACAGTTGCCAGCAGGGCCTTGTGCTCCCCACAGCAGTAGCCAGTGTCAGCCATCTTGTGCGTCCTTCTCCACTCCCTGTGATGTGCGCATGGTTCATGGTGGTGTTGATGGGACAGTTGTGGGGGGGGGGCAATATGTGTGACTGCGACTCCCATGATGCTATTGGCTACACTGACTTGGCCAGCATACACAGAATTCCTTCCTTTGAGTGGTCTTCACTGTGTGTTGGTGTTGTTGTGGTGGCTACATGTGTGGATGTGTGTGTTAGTTCTATTTGTGCCACTGCCTAGCTGTAGTTGTGGTTGTGTTTGTACATGTGTTGGCACAGTTGGATGTGACTTTTTTGATGGCATGTGTTGTGTTTATCTGACTGACATACACATTTTGGGATGATTCTGTTCTAGTTGCTGTGTAATTGCTATGAGTGCATGGTTTGACTCTCCCTTGACAGTGATGTGTGTGTTTTGTGGCAGTATATTGTGTACATTTGTTGTGTACTCACCAGGCTCTGGGATGTCCTCTAGTCCATATATGCTCACTGGCGGTAGGATGGCCCGCACCTTCTCCTCCCAGGGCCTGAGGTATATTGGCTTGGCAGGAGGGCCACTGCCGGTGTGTTGGCTGTTGATGTAGTCTTGCTTCAGCAGTTTCCGTACCCTCCTGCGCACGTCATACCACCTGTTCTGGATGTCGGTCTTTGTGCGCCGACATGGTGATTGGGCGTTCACCCTGTTGATGATCCTCTCCCACATCTTGGTTTTCTGCGACATGGGGGTCTGTTGGACCAATGTGCCAAACAGCTGTGGCTCTACCCTGAGGATCTCGTCTACCAGGACTTCCAATTCACAATCTAGGAACTTGTGATTCTTCTTGGGGGCATGGTGATGGGTGGTGATGGTGAGTGATGTGTGTGTTGGTGTGCAGGTGAGGGTGTGTGAGTGTGTGTTTTGCTGGGTGTATGTGAGGTAGGTATTTGTTGGTGTGCTGATGGTGTGTGGCTTGTGTGAGGGATGAGCTGTGGGTGTGTGGTTGCTTTCTCTTGGGTGCTGGCAGTGGAATGGCATTTGCAAAGGCTCATGGTAGTGATTTGTGTCCTTTATATAGGTGGAGTTGTGGGTGTGTCTTTGTTCTCTGTCCCCACCCCCCAGTATTTATTGGCTTGGTAATTGCTTGTTTGGCCTTTTTTGGTTGATTTTTCCTTTGTGCTGTTTGTGTATGTTGGAAACGTTCTTGTGACCGAGTCGGACCCTGCATTGGTCTCGTACGGTGTTTTCCGTTTCGTTCACGCTGTGTTTGTGCAGTTTTGTATGCTGCGTACGCGTCGGTCGCGGTGTATTGTGTTGCTTCGGCTCGGTTTTGTATGCGTGTCGGTCGTACGGCTTGTCCTCCGTCCGACTCGGTCGTGTTTTCGCGCCTTGCATCGTACTTTGCGGGTTGGAGTTGGCGGGTACGATTCGGTCGGATTTGTTCCGGGTGCGTGTCGGTCGGTTGGATTCGCGTGTTTTTCCGGCCGGATTGCTATTTTCCGAGCGGCTCGGTCGGTCGGCTTGGTTTCCTGACGTGTCGGTCGGATTTATCGCGGCTTGCATCGTACTTGGCGTGTCGGGCGCCACTGGTACGTGTCGGTCGGTATTTTTCCGGATCCGAGTCGGTCGGTGCTTTTTCCGGCCCGAATCGGAATCGACCCCTTTATGCCTGAAAAAACACTCAACTGGCCAGGAGACTCCAGACCATACTAAACTCAGTGGCCAGGCTCACCCTCAACCTCCCATCCCACCCACACTCACATCACTCCACATCTTAAAGAGGGTGCACAGACATAATATCGAGTTTTTTTTCCCGAACTACAGAAATATCGAGTTGGAAATATCGAAGGGACAGAATATCGACATCAAGAATATCGGTGACCAGAAAATCGACCTGAAGGTAAGAAATATCGTTTTTGTTAATATCGAAGTCAGTAATATCGTTTGCAAAAATATCGTTGTTAATAATATCGATGTTTATAATAGTGTTATGTATTTTAGTATGTATTTTATATGTATGTGTTCTATATTTTTTGTTAAGTATTGTATTTTTTTTAAAATATATGTATTACATTTTTAGAAGTTAGTAATTTTTTAAAAGTTAATTTTGCGTTTTAGTACCGTAGCGGGTTGTGGGTTTATAGGGGAATAAGGTGGGAAGTAATTTAATTATAATTAAGTTATTATTAATTTTTATTTTTTGGTATTGATAATTAATTTATTGTTAATTAATTATTAATTGGTAATTAATTGATTAATTGATAATTATATTAATTGTGTTAATTTATTTTAGGAAAGGGTTGTGGGTTTATAGGGGAATAGGGTGGGAAGTAATTTATTATAATAAAGTAATTATTAATTTTTATTTATTGGTATTGATAATTAATTTATTGTTAATTAATTATTAATTGGTAATTAATTTTTATTAATTGGTTAATTGATAATTATATTAATTGTGCTAATTTTTGTAGGAGTTGGTTGTGGGTTTATAGGGGAATAGGGTGGGAAGTAAATTAATTATAATAAAGTAATTATTAATTTTTATTTGTTGGTATTGATAATTAATTTATTGTTAATTAATTATTAATTGGTAATTCATTTTATTGATTAATTGATTATTATATTAATTGTGTTAATTTATTTTAGGAGCGGGTTGTGGGTTAATAGGGGAATAGGGTGGGAAGTAATTTAATCATAATAAAGTAATTATTACTTTTTATTTATTAGTATTGATAATTAATTTATTGTTAATTAATTATTAGTTGGTAATTAATTTTTATTAATTGATTAATTGATAATTATATTAATTGTGTTAATTTATTTTAGGAGCGGGTTGTGGGTTTATAGGGGAATAGGGTGGGAAATAATTTTATTTTATTAAAGTAATTATTGTTTTAATTTATTGATATTCATAATTAATTTATTGTTAATTAATTATTAATTGGTTATTTAATTAAAAAAATATTAAATTGATAAGCATGTTAATTGTAACCCTCTGCTATCCAACACTTTCCCTACAGTTACAGTCTCTGGAGTGGGAATAGTAATTTTTACCCCTACGCTATCCAACACTTTCCCTACTGTTGCACTCTCTGGAGTTGGAATAGTAATTTTAACCCCTTCGCTATCCAACACTTTCCCTACTGTTGCACTCTCTGGAGTGGGAATAGTAATTTTTACCCCTACGCTATCCAACACTTTCCCTACTGTTGCACTCTCTGGAGTTGGAATAGTAATTTTTACCCCTAAGCTATCCAACACTTTCCCTACTGTTGCACTCTCTGGAGTGGGAATAGTAATTTTAACCCCTTCGCTATCCAACAGTTTCCCTATTGTTGCACTATCTGGAGTGGGAATACAAATTTTTACCCCTACGCTATCCAACACTTTCCCTACTGTTGCACTTATTGGGGTGGGAATAGTAATTTTTACCCCTACGCTATCCAACACTTTCCCTACTGTTGCACTCTCTGGAGTGGGAATAGTAATTTTTACCCCTACGCTATCCAACATTTTCCCTACTGTTGGACTCACTGGAGTGGGAATAGTAATTTTTACCCCTACGCTATCCAACACTTTCCCTACTGTTGCTCTCAGTGGAGTGGGGATAGTAATTTTTACCCCTACGCTATCCAACACTTTCCCTACTGTTGCACTCTCTGGAGTGGGAATAGTAATTTTTACCCCTACGCTATCCAACACTTTCCCTACTGTTGCACTCACTGGAGTGGGAATAGTAATTTTTACCTCTACGCTATCCAAAACTTTTCCTACTGTTGCACTCTCTGGAGTGGGAATAGTAATTTTTACCCATACGCTATCCAACACTTTCCCTACTGTTGCACTCACTGGAGTGGGAATAGTCATTTTTACCCCTACGCTATCCAACACTTTCCCTACTGTTACACTCTCTGGAGTGGGAATAGTAATTTTATCCCCTCTGCTATCCAATATTTTCTCCACTGTTTAAGTTAATGTAGTGTATAATTTATTTTAAAAAGATTAAAAATATTGTAATTTTTTAATTTGTTATATATATTTTTAATATTTTTATTTATATTATTGTTTTTTTGTATATATGTATTTTAATTTTTTTTAATGTTTTTTAACAATTTATAAGTTATTGAAATAATTATTTATAAATATTATTAAGTAAGTATATATATTATATTTTATACGTAGATATGTTTAATTTATTTTTACATTATATGTATTAGTTATAATTTTAAACATTTTAAAATAATTTTAACTATGTTTCTTTTAATTATATGTATTATTTACTTTATTTTACATTATTTTTTAAACATTAAAAAAAAAGATATTTTTAACAACGATATTTTTGACAACGACATTTTTTTTCTCAATTTTTTTGTACTTACCATAATGTAGATTGGACTTCGATATTGTGGACATCGATATTTCGGCTCCGATATTTTTGTCGTCGATATTTCTGTAGTCGATATTCTATCAGTGGTTCCTTAAAGAGCTCCACTGGCTCCCACTCCACACACTAGCATTCTTCAAACTCCTCACACAAGCATACAAATCCTTATACAACATTGTCCCCATGTACCTGAACAGCTGCGTAAACTTCCACAAACTAACCAGATATCTTCGCTCAGCCAGACTACTGCTCGCACACACTCCAGCATACACAGAACCAGATACAGCGGTAGTGCCTTCTCCTACCTCGCTCCTGAAGCCTGGAACGACCTTTCCCTGCACATCAGATTCACCATCTAAGGGGCCTATTACGATGGCGGTCGGATGACCGCCGCCCGGCGGTGGCAACCGCCGGGCCTGCGGCGGACATCCGCCGCGATCGCAAGCCAGAAAACCGCTGGTCAGATTAGGATGGCGGTGGTGACCGCGGCGGTGGGAAATTCCGACTGCAGCTTTTCCGCCGGTTGCCATCCGCACTCCTGCCCTGCGGATGGAGAAGGACCGGGATAATGGTGGCGGTGCAGGGCAGGCTCCGCTGGCACGATTATGATGCCGGCGGTAGCCAGATTTTCCTCAGCGGTCAGACCGCCATGGAAAGGCATGCGGTGATTGTCTTCCGGGGGCCCGTTGCGGGCCCCCAATGTTTTGTGGGGGGTGTGGGTGCACTGGGGGGGTACCCATGGTCCCCCCCTACATGTCCCTGTACCAGGTGGCAGGGAAATGCAGGACATGCTCATTTGGACATTGCTGCGGTGCTGTGGGCAGCAGCAACCGCCGCAATGTTAAGGCCTGCGATCCGACCGCCGCGGTCGGATTTTGAGCAAAGAACATCCTAATGCGACCGGCGGTTATGTCGCGGGCCTTGCGGGCGGTCTTTTCCCGTTACCATGGCGGTCGGGGAGGTTTTCCGACCGCCATCGTAATAGGCCCCTAAGTTCTGCAAGAAACTGAAGACTTGGGGGCTCATTATGATGGCGGGCGGACATCAGTCCGCCCGCCATCATAACGGTGATGGGACCGCCCACCAGACATGCGGCGGTCCCACCAGCCCAATTAGGATGCGCCCGCCACACTGGCAGGCGCATCCTGGCCTTCTCACATTGTGGATGGTGCTGCTGGCTGCAGCACCGTCCGCAATGTGAAAATGCCACGTTGTGCATTTCCATGCAAAACGTGGCAGGCACCACGCGGTGCCTGCCACCTTGTGCATGGAAATGCCAGTGCACCCACCCCCACAGAGGGGGCCCGCAACAGGCCCCCAAAGCCAGTCTCCGCCTGTCTTTTTGCGGCGGGATTTCCGCCGCAAAAAGACATGCGGAAGGGCTCATCATAATCACTATGGCGGTGCCTGCACGGCACCGCCGCAATGATGCCCTGGTTTTGGGTCCCGCAAGGCGGGCGGAAAAGGACCGCCTTGCGGAACCATGGCGGACGGGCTTTCCATCCGCCGCGGAACCAATGTGATACCCACCGCCATCCTAATTTGGCGGTGGGTGAATCAAACTGTGATGGCGGGAGGATCGCCACCGCCGGCCCGGCGTTGACGATCCTCCCGCCATCAT
>CAWUFW010031844.1:0-14857 GCA_963921515.1 Calotriton arnoldi | reverse complement strand
TGTTGCAGTTCGCATACACAGTGTAATTTTGCAGTTCATCATCCCCATAACAGCACCCACGTTGGAATCATGACAGAGGCAAGTATGGTGTATTAGTGTGTTTATTGTGATACATTTGTGTTAATAGTGCATAGGATGGGTTGTGCTGTACATGAATCTTGCAATCCCAAGTTCCTAGGTGAATTGAAAGTCCGGGTAGACAGGATCCCCAGTATCGGGGCCACAGTTGTCTGGCACATTGGTCCAACTTGTACTCCCATGCAATGTGTGGGAGTAGTGTTGCCGTCAACAGGGTGAACAGTCTGTGCACAAAGGCGAACATCCAGAACAGGTTCAGGCTTCCTGGGAGTTGCGCTTGGCCATCGGCCTCTCACTTTTCCCTCCTCGGACGACCCCTCTTTCTTGGGGGGCCCTCAAGTGCAGGCTGCTGCGGTGCAGGGACTCTCCGCCAGAGTCCTCCTCCCTCCCTGTGGCAGTTGCAGTTTGTTCGGCACCAGATGTTGTTGGCACACAGGGAGGTGTGGACTGGTTGCTGTTCATCTGGCGGAGGCATTGTAAAATGTCCCTGTGCACCGCCGTCATCTCATGCAGTGCATCCCACTTGGATTCCACGCGGGACATGTGTGAGTCCACACGGGACATGTGTGACTCCACGTGGGACATGTGGGAGTCCAAGCGGGCATGATGGGCAGCCTGCTGCTGTTTAATGTCTCTGAGGAGCCCCACTACCTGGCTGAGCTCTCCGGTGCTGGACTGGTACGCATCAGCTATGCGTACCAGTTGTGGGTCGTCATGCACACCAGCAACGTCTGCAAGCAGCGACCTCTGTCTCCCACCCCTCCCACCACCCCTGCTGACATGTGCAGTGTGTGCAGTGGCACGCACAGATAACCCTGGTCCACCTTGGGGGTTGGTGGTGGTGGTGGTGTCCATGGCCCCAGGTTGGTCCAGGGTCACTGTGCTGGTGTTGCTCCTTATTCTGTCCATGTCGGCAGGGATGGTATTCGTGGTGACAGTCGTTGTAGGGGTGGGTGCAGGGGGTGCAGCTGGTGGTCCTGCTGGTGCTGCAGCTGGTGGTCCTGCTGGTGCTGCATGTTGACTTGCACCGGATGTGCCAGGTTGTTCTTCATCGTCCGAGGAGGACAGAGGCTGTACGACGCCAGTGAGCTCGGCATCCTCTTGAGCCTGGGACTGGGACTCCTCAGCGTCTGCTGCTGTGTCCCCATCATCACCTGTTTTTGGGAGACACAAACAATGTATGTCATGTTTCTGCAGGCATCAGTGGTTGACACACATGACAGTTGTGACTGTGCCTCTGGGTGCGGGCCTGTACATTGCATTGTCCTAAGTCGTCACAGTCAGGGGTTGATATTGGTGTGGCACATTGTCCTGCATTATTTTGGCATTTCTATGTATTTTCTGGGGTGTGAACATGGTCTGCATTGCTTGTGTTTGGTTGACAGCCAGACCTCCTTCCCACCCAGCCAGCCAGTCAGTTATCCCTCCATGGAACGTGCTTGCGTTGCAGGGAGTGTAAGTTGTCTCTCAGGATGTCAGTCAGTGGTGTCCTGCTGTTTGTTGGTGCACAGTTGCCAGCAGGGCCTTGTGCTCCCCACAGCAGTAGCCAGTGTCAGCCATCTTCTGAGTCCTTCTCCACTCCCTGTGATGTGAGCATGGTTCAGGGTGGTGTTGATGGGCCAGTTGTGAGGCTGAGCAATGTCTGTGACTACGACTCCCATCATGCTATTGCCTCCACCCCCTTCCCAGCATGCCCATGCTTCCTTCCTTTGACTCTGCTTCCCTGTGGGGTGGGCTGGCTGTGCTGACAGGATGGCTGGGAGTGTTGTCCTGGCAGTTGTTTGGCTAAGAGTCCCAAGAGTGTCCCTGTGCTTCACACAACATAACCCAGGGTGGTGGTGCTTTGTGGGATCTTGTGTTAGGATGGAGGGCATTGCATTCTACCAGGTGGGTACTGTGGAGTTTGTGTTGGGGGGTGTGAGGGGAGGTGCTGGTGACTATAGTCAGTGCTGCAAGTCCCCCTTCCCACCCAGCCAGCCAGATATCCCACCATGGAACGTGCTTGCATTGCAGGGAGTGTAAGTTGTCTCTCAGGATGTCAGTCAGTGGTGTCCTGCTGTTTGTTGGTGCACAGTTGCCAGCAGGGCCTTGTGCTCCCCACAGCAGTAGCCAGTGTCAGCCATCTTGTGAGTCCTTCTCCACTCCCTGTGATGTGAGCATGGTTCAGGGTGGTGTTGATGGGACAGTTGTGGGGGTGAGCTATGTCTGTGACTACGACTCCCATCATGCCATTGCCTCCACCCCACTTGCCAGCATTCCCATACTTACTTGCTTTTGTGTGGAGTTCAGTGGGTGTGGGTGTGAGGGCAATGGCAAGATGGCTGACAGTGGTGTCCTGCTGTTGGTTGGTGTGCAGTACCCAGCATGCCCTTGTGCTCCCCACGACACAGCAACAGTGTCAGACATCTTTGATGGGCCTTTCCACTCTCTGTGGGATGTGCATGCATGAGTGTGAGCTTGCTGGGCCATGTGGTGGGGGATGTAGGGCTGTGACTACAACTCCCATCATGCTATTGCCTCCACCACCCTTCCCAGCATGCCCATGCTTCCTTCCTTTGACTCTGCTTCCCTGTGGGGTGGGCTGGCTGTGCTGACAGGATGGCTGGGAGTGTTGTCCTGGCAGTTGTTTGGCTAAGAGTCCCAAGAGTGTCCCTGTCCTTCACACAACATAACCCAGGGTGGTGGTGCTTTGTGGGATCTTGTGTTAGGATGGAGGGCATTGCATTCTACCAGGTGGGTACTGTGGAGTTTGTGTTGGGGGGTGTGAGGGGAGGTGCTGGTGACTATAGTCAGTGCTGCAAGTCCCCCTTCCCACCCAGCCAGCCAGATATCCCACCATGGAACGTGCTTGCATTGCAGGGAGTGTAAGTTGTCTCTCAGGATGTCAGTCAGTGGTGTCCTGCTGTTTGTTGGTGCACAGTTGCCAGCAGGGCCTTGTGCTCCCCACAGCAGTAGCCAGTGTCAGCCATCTTGTGAGTCCTTCTCCACTCCCTGTGATGTGAGCATGGTTCAGGGTGGTGTTGATGGGCCAGTTGTGAGGCTGAGCAATGTCTGTGACTACGACTCCCATCATGCTATTGCCTCCACCCCCTTCCCAGCATGCCCATGCTTCCTTCCTTTTGACTCTGCTTCCCTGTGGGGTGGGCTGGCTGTGCTGACAGGATGGCTGGGAGTGTTGTCCTGGCAGTTGTTTGGCTAAGAGTCCCAAGAGTGTCCCTGTGCTTCACACAACATAACCCAGGGTGGTGGTGCTTTGTGGGATCTTGTGTTAGGATGGAGGGCATTGCATTCTACCAGGTGGGTACTGTGGAGTTTGTGTTGGGGGGTGTGAGGGGAGGTGCTGGTGACTATAGTCAGTGCTGCAAGTCCCCCTTCCCACCCAGCCAGCCAGATATCCCACCATGGAACGTGCTTGCATTGCAGGGAGTGTAAGTTGTCTCTCAGGATGTCAGTCAGTGGTGTCCTGCTGTTTGTTGGTGCACAGTTGCCAGCAGGGCCTTGTGCTCCTCACAGCAGTAGCCAGTGTCAGCCATCTTGTGAGTCCTTCTCCACTCCCTGTGATGTGCGCATGGTTCATGGTGGTGTTGATGGGACAGTTTTGGGGCGGGCAATATGTGTGACTGCGACTCCCATGATGCTATTGGCTACACTGACTTGGCCAGCATACACAGAATTCCTTCCTTTGAGTGGTATTCACTGTGTGTTGGTGTTGTTGTGGTGGCTACATGTGTGGATGTGTTTGTTAGTTCTATTTGTGCCACTGCCTAGCTGTAGTTGTGGTTGTGTTTGTACATGTGTTGGATGTGACTTTTTTGATGGCATGTGTTGTGTTTCTCTGACTGACATACACATTTTGGGATGATTCTGTTCTGGTTGCTGTGTGATTGCTATGAGTGCATGGTTTGACTCTCCCCTTGACAGTGATGTGTGTGTGTTTTGTGGCAGTATATTGTGTACATTTGTTGTGTACTCACCAGGCTCTGGGATGTCCTCTAGTCCATATATGCTCACTGGCGGTAGGATGGCCCGCACCTTCTCCTCCCAGGGCCTGAGGTATATTGGCTTGGCAGGAGGGCCACTGCCGGTGTGTTGGCTGTTGATGTAGTCTTGCTTCAGCAGCTTCCGTACCCTCCTGCGCACGTCATACCACCTGTTCTGGATGTCGGTCCTTGTGCGCCGACATGGTGATTGTGCGTTCACCCTGTTGATGATCCTCTCCCACATCTTGGTTTTCTGCAACATGGGGGTCTGTTGGACCAATGTGCCAAACAGCTGTGGCTCTACCCTGAGGATCTCGTCTACCAGGACTTCCAATTCACAATCTAGGAACTTGTGATTCTTCTTGGGGGCATGGTGATGGGTGGTGATGGTGAGTGATGTGTGTGTTGGTGTGCAGGTGAGGGTGTGTGAGTGTGTGTTTTGCTGGGTGTATGTGAGGTAGGTATTTGTAGGTGTGCTGATGGTGTGTGGCTTGTGTGAGGGTTGAGCTGTGGGTGTGTGGTTGCTTCCTCTTGGGTGCTGGCAGTGGAATGGCATTTGCAAAGGCTCATGGTAGTGATTTGTGTCCTTTATATAGGTGGAGTTGTGGGTGTGTCTTTGTTCTCTGTCCCCACCCCCCAGTATTTATTGGCTTGGTAATTGCTTGTTTGGCCTTTTTTTGGGTGTTTTTTCCTTTGTGCTGTTTGTGTATGTTGGAAACGTTCTTGTGACCGAGTCGGACCCTGCATTGGTCTCGTACGGTGTTTTCCGTTTCGTTCACGCTGTGTTTGTGCAGTTTTCTATGCTGCATAAGCGTCGGTCGCGGTGTATTGTGTTGCTTCGGCTCGGTTTTGTATGCGTGTCGGTCGTACGGCTTGTCCTCCGTCCGACTCGCTCGTGGTTTTCGCGCCTTGCATCGTACTTAGCGGTTTGGAGTTAGCGTGTACGTTTCGGTCGGATTTGTTCCGGGTGCGTGTCGGTCGGTTGGATTCGCGTGTTTTTCCGGCCGGATTGCTGTTTTCCGTGCAGCTTGGTCGGTCGGCTTGGTTTCGTTACGTGTCGGTCGGATTTTTCGCGCCTTGCATCGTACTTGGCGTGTCGGGCGCCACGGGTGCGTGTCGGTCGGTATTTTTTCCGGATCCGAGTCGGTCGGTGCTTTTTCCGGCCCGAATCGGAATCGACCCCTTAGTATTTCATAGAAACAAGCACTGCTAGCGATCAACATAACTAATACTCTAAGGACCTCACTTACGGCTGCGCATTAAAATCCTTCAGGATCAGTATTAATGCACATCTGTGCTCTATCTATCATTATAACTTTAGTTATTCAAAATTTTGCAAGTCCTTTTGGCCGCATCTGTCAAAGTTTCATTTTGCCTTCCCAAAATAGCTAATTTTAGATAATCGTTATTTAGGGAATGCAAAATGGTGTGTAAGAAAATAGCGATTCCTTAATAGCGATTCCTACAGATTTGCAATCACAATTAGGGAATTGCTATTAGGAAATGCCACTCAATTCGTTCCTATGGGCCCAAAGGACTATAGATGCGAATGGTTTTGCATTACTTTATTTGCAATTACCTAATTGGTAATTGCAAATTAGAAAATGCAAAACCAAGGGTGCTGGGGGGCCCAACGCTCACCTGAAGCACCCCCAAAAAAATTTGCACATGCAAAGCGCATATATGCCCTAGGGTCACATGTGCGCTACATGGCACTTTAAAAAATGCATTTTTGTGCATTTTCAAAAATTGCACATGATTACCATCAGTCGATGGAATAGCAGTTCCTAAATGCCCAGTTTGCACTTAGGAAATGGTTGGTACATGTGCTTAGGGAATTGCAAATTGCAATTCCCTATTTGTAGTCATAATTTTATGTAATCGCAAAAAATTGCTAATACCTAAAATGCCAAAGCCTTTCACACATCTTGAAAGGCTTTTTTGTATTCACAAACGGTCAAATTTAGCGATTTGCACCGTTTGCAAATACAAAATAGGTTGTTACATGTGGCCCTAAGTCATGTAAAAGGGAGTGGAAGCGGCAGACCCCAATCAATTGCAGTCAGTGAGCCAAACCGAGTAAATGAACTTTGCAACCAGAATCAGTACAACTAGTTTACATGCTGCCTAGTCTCAAGCACATACATGATTAAACTTGATTAAACTAGTTAAATGAGTGCAATACTGAAGTGCGATATATTAGCACATGCCATAGGGATTGGTTTAAACATATAATCATGGCCTTTGGAATAAAATCTAAATCCAGGAGTCAGCCTCAGTCTGTCTTAACTGTGTTACCCATCCAGATTTTGCACAACTTCAGATTTAGTTAGTAAACAATAAAAGTGGCAGAATAACAGGTTCTGCTTTAGTAATGCCCCATTATTTTCCTCTTTTCTCTACTCGTGTAGTTGTATCCGCATAAAGCCTGTGTTAAATTAAAGAGCTGGGTATACAAATGTTGTAGATGAAGAGCCAGAGGAGTAATTTAAATTTGGCAATTCGGTACCTTCTAGAAAGACACTTGCTTCTGTCCATCAGCCCATCTTTGCATCTGCAGGCTATCCTCCAAGGAGCCCATCTCTGCGGAGGAGCCAAAGTGCTCTGAAACAGCAGCAATGCTTCAGACGAGATCCAAGCACATTGTGAGCTTCTATTCACTGATAAAGAATGCTGCTGATGAGATCAAAGCACCGCTTTTTGATCAGCAAATGCTGAGTAAATTGTGCCTCAACTACATCACCCAGGGTCGGACTGGGGCAGAAAATAGACCGAAATAAGTGGCCTCGATTAGATACCTCAAAATACACTATATCGTTTTTTTGCAACGATGGGGACTGTAAGCTTTTGCGCTTGCTGCAGGCAATGTTTGTGGTAATATCAGGGTAATCAATACCAAAACCCGGTGTGCCCCCTGAAAACAGAATATCATGGTATGGGAGTATCGAGGATCAAATACACAGATTGGAATATCGAAAGGTAAGTACGTATAGATATACCTACCTCCACATGTTTGAACCTTGAAGAGATATATATATATATATATATTCACTTAAAAAACCATAGGTTTTAGGGACGTTATAGTTACAAATTAGCATTTAAAAAACCTTTGAAATTCACTGAAAAAACCATAGGTTTTAGGGACAGTTATAGTTAGTTGGACATTGCACTCGTACAAAACCCGTGAAATTCCCCCGTTATAGTTAGTTCAGATAACTATAACTCGCGCCCCCGCAATGCACTGCTGATGACGTCACATATTACATCACTCATGACATGGTCAGTGACATCACTGATGACATCACTGATGACATCTCAAATGACATCACTGATGACATCATCCAGTGACTGTGTGTTTCTGTAAAGTTTAAATATTTTTTATATATATAGGGAAAGGCGTATTGAAGAATGAGTGGGTGTATAAGTGTCTGTATGGATGATTTAGTAGGTGCGTGACTAATTCTATAAGTGAGTGATTAAACGTATCTTACTGAATGCATGGGTTAGTGACTAAACTGGGTGAATGTCTGTATCTGTCTGTTGCTGTGTAAGTGGCTGCATGGGTTTGTGAATAGCTACATGAGTGTCTATAAGAGTTATTGATTTGTTGTCTGAGTATCTGTATGGGTGCCTGAGTGTTTGTGTGGATGGGGTGTGTGCGACTGTGCATAGATGTGTGAGTGGGTGATTCACTGGGTGGATGGTTTCAAGAGTGCATCTGTGATAGACTGTATGGGTGGGTAAGTGTGTGTAAGAGTGTGTTAGTGAGTGAATGTATGTCCCAGTGGTACATGTGTGAGTAACTACATATGTGAAAGGCAGTATATATGTGTGTTGGAGTATATAAATAGCTATAAGCGAGAGTGAGTGATTGTGATAGTGGCTGTATGGATGAGTGTGTGCTTGTATCAGTGATTGTATAAGAGCGTAACAATGTGCTAGTATTTGTATGATTAAGTGAGCTGGTGTGTGTATAACTGTATAGGTGAGTAAATGGCAGTGTGTTTAATTATTTGCATGACTGACTAGGTGTGTGAGTACCTCTATGGATGAGTGGCGGTGTTTGAGTGTCTATATAGGAGTAAGAGTGCATATGATAGTCCTGTATTGAGTGACCATAAGTATGAGTGACTGTACGGGTGAGTGAGTGGATGTGTGTGTGTAGACCTAAGAATCAGTGAGTGGGTATGTAGTTATTGGTGTTGGAGTGTCTATGGTTTTGCGAATGGCAGTCTGTAATTTAGATTGGGTGTATCAAAGGTTATATTAGGGTGTGAAGAGCTGCATCAGATTATCACGTGGATGATGTCATCAGTGATGTCATTTGAGATGTCATCAGTGATGTCATCAGTGATGTCACTGACCATGTCATGAGTGATGTAATATGTGACGTCATCAGCAGTGCATTATGAGGCGCGAGTTATAGTTAGCTGAACTAACTATAACGGGGGAATTTCACGGGTTTTGTACGAGTGCAATGTCCAACTAACTATAACTGTCCCTAAAACCTATGGTTTTTTCAGTGAATTTCAAAGGTTTTTTAAATGCTAATTTGTAACTATAACGTCCCTAAAACCTATGGTTTTTTCAGTGAATTTCAAAGGTTTTTTAAATGCTAATTTGTAACTATAACATGTCTGAAACCTACGGTTTTTTCAGTGAATTTCAAAGGTTTTGTAAATGACAATTTTTAAATGTATTAATTGTTATATACATTTTTTTCATACTGATTTCGAAATTTTTTAGAAAACATTTTTTTTACATATTTTATTTTTTAAATTACATTGTAATTATATTATACATTACAAAAAATACTTTCTCAGAATGAATTACTTTAGTTTAAATACTTTGCACATAGGCAATAGACTTTTAAGTACAGTAGTTACAGTTGTTGCAATGGGCAACACATTTTCAAACACAATGCAACATTCAGCTCAATGTGAATTTCTAGTTAAATGCAATTAGTTACTTTATGGATTACTTTTCTAACCACAGGACTGGATCCTAGATTCAGTCCTGGGACATCTCCTGTAAACAGTTGAGTAAAAGCGTTTTGGTTACAGTCGTGATTTTTAAGGAATATTATTGTACTTTAAAAGTTGACACTTAGAAACTTTTCTCATAGAATGACCAATGTTATCCTATGGAAGGAAATTCACTTAGGAGGTAAAAACTGTTATCGTTACTTTTTGTTACTCAGTGTTGGATCCTGGATCCAGCACTGGTGCATCTCCTGTAAACAGTTGAAAGAATGCGTTTAAGTCATACAGGCGATTTTTAAGGAATATTTGTAGTTTGTGAAAATCGACACTTTGAAACTTTTCTGCTGAAAACCAGACAAAGGATTCCTATGGAAGAAAATATAAGTTACTGGTAAGTACGGTTAAAATTACTTTTCAGGGTCAGTGCTGGGCTAAAAGATGCAGCACTGGGTTCTCTCCTGATAACAGGTGAGTAAATTGGAATTCGTACTTTGGTTGATTTTAGAGGAATATTATAAAGTTCCAAAACTCCACACTTAGAAGAATTTCCAAGTGAAACCAGTCAATGTTAGCCTATGAAGGAAATTCAAGTTACCGGTAAGTACGGTTAAAATTAATTGTGAGGATCAGTACTGGGCTGAAAGATGCAGCACTGAGGTCTCTCCTGATAACAGGTGAGTAAATCAGAATTCGGATTTCGGCTGATTTTAGAGGAATATTTTAAAGTTCCAAAATCAACACTTAGAAACTTTTTCAGCAAAAAGCAGGCAATGATATCCTACGGAAGGAAATTCAAGTCACTGGTAAGTACGGTTAAAATTACTTTTGAGGATCAGTACTGGGCTGAAACATGCAGCACTGAGGTCTCTCCTGATAACAGGTGAGTAAATCGGAATTCGTATTTCGGCTGATTTTAGAGGAATATTTTAAAGTTCCAAAACTCCACAATTAGAAGAATTTCCAAGTGAAACCAGTCAATGTTAGCCTATGGAAGGAAATTCAAGTTACTGGTAAGTACGGTTAAAATTACTTTTCAGGACCAGTACTGGGCTGAAAGATGCAGCACTGAGGTCTCTCCTGATAACAGGTGAGTAAATCAGAATTGGATTTCGGCTGATTTTAGAGGAATATTTGTATGTTTCAAAAATCAACACTTAGAAGAATTTCCAAGTGAAACCAGTCAATGTTAGCCTATGAAGGAAATTCAAGTTACCGGTAAGTACGGTTAAAATTACTTTTCAGGATCAGTACTGGGCTGAAAGATGCAGCACTGAGGTCTCTCCTGATAACAGGTGAGTAAATCGGAATTCGTATTTCGGCTGATTTTAGAGGAATATTTTAAAGTTCCAAAACTCCACACTTAGAAGAATTTCCAAGTGAAACCAGTCAATGTTAGCCTATGAAGGAAATTCAAGTTACCGGTAGGCACGGTTAAAATTACTTTTCAGGACCAGTACTGGGCTGAAAGATGCATCACTGAGGTCTCTCCTGATAACAGGTGAGTAAATCGAATTCGTATTTCGGCTGATTTTACAGGAATATTTTAAAGTTCCAAAACTCCACACTTAGAAGAATTTCCAATTGAAACCAGTCAATGTTAGCCTATGGAAGGAAATTCAAGTTACTGGTAAGCACGGTTAAAATTACTTTTCAGGACCAGTACTGGGCTGAAAGATACAGCACTGAGGTCTCTCCTTATAACAGGTGAGTAAATCGGAATTCGTATTTCGGCTGATTTTAGAGGAATATTTGCACAATGGTGAAGGGAGGGGCGGGGCCTGAGGTGACATCTGTGCAAACGCGCTCCGTCGCGCGTTTTAAGTTGGGGGATTAAGTCCCCTTGAATCCTGAGGGTCCCTAGGGCCAACTAGCCCACCAGGAACCTCCGGTATGCGCCAGGGGCTGCGTTGCAGAGAGGTGTACAGAGGCCACGCCCCTTTTCACACCTCTCTGCAACGCAGCTCTGTGGCGCTTTTGGAGGTACATGGTGGGCTAGTTGGACTCAGGGACCCTCAGTATTCAAGGGGACTTAATCCCCAACTTAAAACGCGCCACGGGGCGCGTTTGCACAGTGGTGAAGGGAGGGGCGTGGCTTCAGGTGACATGTGTGCAAACAGGCCCCGTGGCGCGTTTTAAGATGGGGAATTAAATCCTCTTCAATCCTGAGGGTCCCTGGGGGCCAACTAGCCCACCAGGTACCTCTAGTAAGCGCCACGGAGCTGCGTTGCAGAATGTTGTAAAAAGGGCCTCTGAACACCTCTCTGCAACGCAGCTCTCTGGCGCATACTGGAGGTATCTGGTGGGCCAGTTGGCCCCTAGGGACCCTCGGGATTGAGGAGGAATTAATTCTCCAACTTAAAACGCGCCACAGGGCATGTTTGCAGACATGTCACTTCAGGCCCCACCCCCTTCCTTCACCATTGTGCAAATATTCCTCTAACATCAGCCGAACTACGAATTCCGATTTACTCACCTGTTATCAGGAGAGACCTCAGTGCTGCATCTTTGAGCCCAGTACTGATCCTGAAAAGTAATTTTAACCGTACTTACCAGTAACTTGAAATTCCTTCCATAGGCTAACATTGACTGGTTTCACTTGGAAATTCTTCTAAGTGTGGAGTTTTGGAACTTTATAATATTCCTCTAAAATCAGCCGAAATACGAATTCCGATTTACTCACCTGTTATCAGGAGAGACCTCAGTGCTGCATCTTTCAGCCCAGTACTGATCCTGAAAAGTAATTTTAACCGTACTTACCAGTAACTTGAATTTCCTTCCGTAGGATATCATTGCCTGCTTTTTGCTGAAAAAGTTTCTAAGTGTCGATTTTTGAAACATACAAATATTCCTCTAAAATCAGCCGAACTACGAATTCCGATTTACTCACCGGTTATCAGGAGAGACCTCAGTGCTGCATCTTTGAGCCCAGTACTGATCCTGAAAAGTAATTTTAACCGTACTTACCAGTAACTTGAATTTCCTTCCATAGGCTAACATTGACTGGTTTCACTTGGAAATTCTTCTGTGTGTGTAGTTTTGGAACTTTATAATATTCCTCTAAAATCAGCCGAACTACGAATTCCGATTTACTCACCTGTTATCAGGAGAGATCCCAGTGCTGGATCTTTAGCCCAGCACTGACCCTGAAAAGTAATTCTAACTGTACTTACCAGTAACTTGTATTTCCTTCCATTGGAATCCATTGTCTGGTTTTCAGCAGAAAAGTTTCAAAGTATCGATTTTCACAAACTACAAATATTCCTTAAAAATCGCCTGTATGACTTAAACGCATTCTTTCAACTGTTTACAGGAGATGCACCAGTGCTGGATCCAGGATCCAACACTGAGTAAGAAAAAGTAACGATAACACTACTTACCTGCTAAGTGAATTTCCTCCCATAGGATAACATTGGTGATTCTATGTGAAAAAGTTTCTAAGTGTCAACTTTTAAAATACAATAATATTCCTTAAAAATCACTACTGTAACCAAAACGCTTTTACTCAACTGTTTACAGGAGATGTCCCAGGACTGATTCTAGGATCCAGTCCTGTGGGTAGAAAAGTAATCCATAAAGTAACTAATTGCATTTAACTAGAAATTCACATTGAGGTCAATGTTGCATTGTGTTTGAAATTGTGTTGCCCATTGCAACAACTGTAACTACTGTACTTAAAAGTCTATTGCCTATTTGCAAAGTATTTAAACTACAGTAATTCATTCTGAGAAAGTATATTTTGTAATGTAATGTATAATGTAATTACAATGTAATTTAAAAAATAAAATATGTAAAAATAAATAGTTTAAAAAAATGTAGTAAATCAGTATCAAAAAAATAAATATAACAATTAATACATTTAAAAATTGTCATTTACAAAACCTTTGAAATTTACTGAAAAAAACCATAGGTTTCAGACATGTTATAGTTAGGAATTAGCATTTAAAAAACCTTTGAAATTCACTGAAAAAACCATAGGTTTCAGGCACGTTATAGTTAGAAATTAGCATTTAAAAACCTTACAAATTCACTGAAAAAACCATAGGTTTTAGGGACAGTTATAGTTAGTTGGACATTGCACTCGTACAAAACCCGTGAAATTCTCCGTTATAGTTAGTTCAGCTAACTATAACTCGCGCCCGCAATGCACTGCTGATGACGTCACATATTACATCACTCATGACATGGTCAGTGACATCACTGATGACATCACTGATGACATCTCAAATGACATCACTGATGACATCACTGATGACATCATCCACGTGATAATCTGATGCACTCCTCACACCTAATATAACCTTTGATACACTCACTCTAAATTACAGACTGTCATTCGAAAAACCATAGACACTCCAACACCAATAACTACATACCCACTCACTGATTCTTAGGTCTACACACACATCCACTCACTCACCCGTACAGTCACTCATACTTACGGTCACTCAGTACAGGACTATCATATGCACTCATACTCCTATATAGACACTCAAACACCGCCACTCATCCATAGAGGTACTCACACACCTAGTCAGTCATGCAAATAATTAAACACACTGCCATTTACTCACCTATACAGTTATACACACACCAGCTCACTTACTCATACAAATACTAGCACATTCTTACGCTCTTATACAATCACTGATACAAGCACACACTCATCCATACAGTCACTCTCACAAACACACACTCTCGCATATATCTATTTATATACTCCAACACACATATATACTGCCTTTCACATATGTAGTTACTCACACATGTACCACTGGGACATACATTCACTCACTAACACTCTTACACACACTTACCCACCCATACAGTCTATCACAGATGCACTCTTGAAACCATCCACCCAGTGAATCACCCACTCACACATCTATGCACAGAGTCGCACACACCCCACCCACACAAACACTCAGGCACCCATACAGATACTCAGACAACCAATCAATAACTCATATAGACACTCATGTAGCTATTCACAAACCCATGCAGCCACTTACACAGCAATAGACAGACGGATACAGACATTCACCCAGTTTAGTCACTAACCCATGCATTCAGTAAGATACGTTTAATCACTCACTTATAGAGTTAGTCACGCACCTACTAAATCATCCATACAGACACTTATACACCCACTCATTCTTCAATACGCCTTTCCCTATATATATTAAAAATATTTAAACTTTACAGAAACACACAGTCACTGGATGATGTCATCAGTGATGTCATTTGAGATGTCATGAGTGATGTCATCAGTGATGTCACTGACCATGTCATGAGTGATGTAATATGTGACGTCATCAGCAGGTGCATTGCGGGCGCGAGTTATAGTTAGCTGAACTAACTATAACGGGGGAATTTCACGGGTTTTGTACGAGTGCAATGTCCAACTAACTATAACTGTCCCTAAAACCTATGGTTTTTCAGTGAATTTGTAAGGTTTTTTAAATGCTAATTTCTAACTATAACGTGCCTGAAACCTATGGTTTTTTCAGTGAATATATATATATACATATATATGTACAAGAAGAGCTCCTTCTGGACTGTCGGGGACCCAAGGAGAGTGGCGCGCACGCCGGCGGAGCACACCGGTCATTAAATCACCTATACAACAGCAACAGTTCAGCGCGCTCTCAGGAATGCAAAACTCCGAATCGGTAAAGTTCCACTGTGTTTATATATGGAATAAACACAGTGGAACTTTACCGATTCGGAGTTTTGCATTCCTGAGAGCGCGCTGAACTGTTGCTGTTGTATAGGTGATATACATATATATATTCACTGAAAAAACCATAGGTTTCAGGG
>CAWUFW010031843.1:0-14857 GCA_963921515.1 Calotriton arnoldi | reverse complement strand
TAAAGTTTCCTATGGGAAATAACATGGGAAAACGCGCTTTGGGACCCCCTTTTTTCTCGGCCCCGCTTGACGAATCACCCCAAAACTTTCAGGATAGGAGCTGACCGGAGCGCCCCACTAGTTTTGAAAATTTCACAAAGATTCGACTTCCGGCACCAAAGTTATTGGGAAAAGAAAAAACGCTTTTCCTATGGAAGCTAGGTCCTAAGTATAACTATCTACTGGCGGACGCCAGTAGATTATATATATATATATATATATATATTCACTGACAAAACCATAGGTTTCAGGGACATTATATTTAGGAATTAGCATTTGAAAAACCTATGAAATTCACTGAAAAAACCATAGGTTTCAGGAAAGTTATAGTTTAGAAATTAGCATTTAAAAAATCATAGAAATTCACAGAAAAAACCATAGGTTTCAGGGACGTTATAGTTAGTTGGACATTTCACTCAAAAAAAAACAGAGAAATTCGACCGTTATAGTTAGTTGAGCTAAGTGTAACTCGCGCCCTCGCAATGCACTGCTGATGACATCACATATTACGTCACTCATGATATGGTCAGTGACATCACTGATGACATCTCACATGACATCACTGATGACATCATCCAGTGACTGTGTGTTTCTGTAAAGTTTAAATATTTTTTATATATATATAGGCCAAGGTGTATTGAAGAATGAGTGAGTGTATGACTATCTGAATGGATGATTTAGTAGGTGTGTGACTGACTGTATAAGTGAGTGATTAAACGTGTCTTACTGAATGCATGGGTTAGTGACTAAACTGTGTGAATGTCTGTATCAGTCTGTCTGTTGGTGTGTAAGCGGTTGCATGGCTTGGTGAGTGTAGGAAGGTGGAATCTGACTATATGGTTGCCCCCACTTTTTTTTATGGTGTTTTGCTGGTTTATGACTTAGTTGGACTGGGATCCTGCTATTCAGGGCCCCAGTCTATCTGCTTTCTCTGTAAAAAGGTTTCCATGTGCCTTAGGCACATCTCTGATTGGAATCTGGAGTGCCCTTATAAGTCCCTAGTATATGGTATACTATGTACCAAGGGCATAGGTACCTCAGAGGCCTACCAGGGGCTGCAGCATGTATTGTGCCACCCCTGGAAGGCCATCCAAACTGACACCACAGGTCTGCTACTGCAGCCTGGGTAAGGTGGTGCATGCACCCCTTACTGTGATATAGGTTACCTATATCACTAAATACATACACACATATAAACCTATAAGTCACTCCTAAGGCAGGCCTTATCAATCCTAAAGGCAGAGTGCATGGTTCCTATGTGAGAGGGTGCCCCTGCATGAGCAGGGCCCCTCTGCAGCGTTCGGGAGACCATCTCTGATGCTGTTTGTAGTGCAGCCTGACCATATACTCTTAAGCGCATTATATCCTTGCGGTAAAATGCTAACTTTGGAATGGCTGCACCTAAACATGTCGTGTTTGGTGTCAAACATCTTGGAATACTACCCCCCCGCCAATCCTGGCGGCGGGGTAGCATTCCACCCTTCTAGAGGAAAGACATGTTAACTCTGGCTTACCCGGTAACTTCTTTCTGAAGCCCTGGCATCACAAAATGGATGCTGCTGCCACAGACACAAGTCTGGCCTCCTGCTGCTGGACGAAACTCCGGCAGGGGAGGCCTGGACAATAGGTTTCCTGTTGCAGGGAGGTGTGACCACCTCCCAGACAGGATAATGTGATTGGGGCTGGGTGGGTGCACTCTTAGAGTGCTTTGAAGTCCTGCACTGGGGGAGCAAAAGGCTCCTCTGTGCATATGCCAGTTCAAACCAGCTCAGGGGCTACCTGCCCCTGCTCTGGCGCGAAACTGGACAAAGGGAAGTGGGTGTAGCCACCCCTCCCTTGACCCTCCCATAGGTGGGGTCATAGAGTTAGTCCCTCCCTGTTTTACTGGTTAAAATGGGGAACCCTTGCCACAGCAAGATTAGATTATACCTGGACGAAACTCTGAAACTGAATCCTGGACCTTCGACGCTCTACGACAAGATTAGAGGACTGAAGAATCTCCTTGGGGTCAAGGAGTGACTCCCCTGCTTGGCAGGCACCAAAGAAGCATCTGTCCGGTTCGCATTTCTGAAGCTCCCGTCGGACGCCGAAGTCATCGCATCACCAGAGGTGGATTCTCAGACTTCCCCGAGGCGACCCTGAGTCCCCAGCAAAGCTGAGGCCCGTGGCTATCGTGGGTGACTTGTGACCGTGACCCCTGGACACCGAGCACATTTGCAAGTGCACCATCTTCTGGGTCTCCCAAGAAGTCGTGCTTTGGGCTCCGAGTAGCCCTAGCCTCCAGCACCACCTGCACCGAAGATCACTGGCCCCCACTCCACGAGTGTCCTGTAAGCCAGCTCCACGTGCGGCGTCACGAGGCTCCTTCGCGGTCGCTAGCCTGTTGGCTAGTAGCCCTTAATGAAGGCCAATCCTTTTCTTACTTGGAACCCTGGTTGCTCCAGGCCTGCCCTCACTTACCCTCACTGGGTGAGTTCCACAGACCTTGCTGGTCTGCACCATCAACGATCTACATCTTCCTCGAGACTTGCCGTTGCCAAGGCTTGTTGGGTCCAATCCGGTCGCCGACACCTCAGCACTCGACAAACATCGTGTACCAGCCCGAATCCTGCTCCTGGTTACCGACAACGCCTCCTGGACCTCGTGGCTGAAGAGTCAAGATGACCGTCAACGCACCTGAAGCACTCGACATCGGTGGGCATCTGTCCATCGCCTTCCTGGTCACTGGCTAGTGACCCAGACTCTGTCCCCTCTGCTTTCAGGTTCTTCAGAACTCCGATCCACTCTTGGATCCACCCGGACACTTTTCTCTTGGCTGCCAGCAGCACTTTGCAGCAGATCGCCATTCGAATCGACGACGAAACCCGACCCCGAAAGGCACCTATGCACCCGGCTTCCCTGGGTGAGGTAACACGAGTACTCCGGTGCTCCGTGGGTAGAGACTCTTCAAAGTCCTAGATCTCAAAGGGTTTTGTCCTAGTCCTCTTTTAAGTGTCCCTTTTCTATAATTTCCCGATCCCGACTTTCTCCATAGAAGTCAACGGCGTATCGCGGTTGTGTATTTACACTGCACGCGTCTCCCGTAGGTCCCCTGTGTCACTACCTTGGGTGGTTCCTTGTGGTCCAAGCACTTCTAGAGGCTCTAGGCCTAGTGTCTAGTTCAGTCGTGGTTCGCATACCACTTTATTGGTATATGGTTTGGTACGCCCCTAGGGCCCAAACGTGTATTTGTGCTATTACTGTGATTTAATACCTTATAACTTATGTACTTCGAACTCTAGCCTCATAAAGAGACTAGAGGGGTGTGTTTAGCAATAAATACATATATTTTGAATATATACCTGGTGTGGTGCTCTTTCATTTGATCACTCAAGAGATTATAGACTGGTAAAACAAGCTGCTTTACATTCCTTCAAGACTTAGCCTGAAGGCTGCTCTCCATAGCTACCACTAGGATAGCTTTCAATAAGGTTGTCTTTAACCTATCTCCAATAAGGGGTTGTTTGGACTGGTGCACGGTGCCCACTATAATTAGTGGACAGCATATGCCAGGCCAACTTCTCACAGTGAGTAGCTACATGAGTGTCTATATGGGTTATTTATTGCTTGTCTGAGTATCTGTATGGGTGCTTGAGTGTCTATGTGGGTGGGTGGGGTGTGTGTGACTCAATGCATGGATGTGTGAGTGGGTGATTCACTGGGTGTATGGGTTCAAGAGTGCATCTTTGAGGGGCTGTATGGGTGGGTGAGTGTGTGTATGGCTGTGTTCGTGAGTGAATGGATGTCTCAGTGGTACATGTGTGAGTAGCTACATATGTGAAAGGCAGTATATGTGACTGTTGGAGTATATAAATGACTATATGTGAGAGTGAGTGATTGTGAGAGTGGCTGGGTGGATGAGTGTGTGCTTGTGTCAGTGATTGTATAAGAGAGTAAGTATGTGTTAGTATCTGTATGAATAAGTGAGGTGGTGTGTGTATGACTGTATAGGTGAGTAAATGGGAGTGTGATTAATTCTTTGCATGACTGACTAGGTCTGTGAGTAACTCTACAGATGAGTGGCGGTTTGTGAGTGTCTGTATAGGTGTATGAGTGCATATGATAGTGCTGTATTGATGAGTGACTGTATGGGTGAGTGAGTGGATGTGTGTGTAGACCTAGGAATCAGTGAGTGGGTATATAGTAACTGGTATTGGCGTGTCTATGGTTCCGAGAATGGCAGTCTGTATTTTAGAGTGGGTGTATCAAAGGTTATATTAGGCTGTGAGGAGGTGCATCAGAGGATCACGTGGATGATGTCATCAGTGATGTCATTTGAGATGTCATCAGTGATGTCACTGACCATATCATGAGTGACGTAATATGTGATGTCATCAGCAGTGCATTGCGAGGGCGCGAGTTATACTTAGCTCAACTAACTATAACGGCCGAATTTCTCTGGTTTTTATGAGTGAAATGTCCAACTAACTATAACGTCCCTGAAACCTATGGTTTTTCAGTGAATTTCTATGGTTTTTTAAATGCTAATTTCTAAACTATAACGTTCCTGAAACCTATGGTTTTTTCAGTGAATTTCAAAGGTTTTTTAAATGCTAATTTCTAACTATAACGTCCCTGAAACCTATGGTTTTTTCAGTGAATTTCAAAGGTTTTTTAAATGCTAATTTCTAACTACGCCTACAGAGGTAGGAGATGTGCAGAAAGAGAAAGAAAGGCGCAGAAAGAAGCAAGAGAAATGCAGAAAGAGGCAACAGAAGTCCAGAAAGACAAAGAAAGGTGCAGAAAGAAGCAAGAGATATGCAGAAAGAACCAACAGATGTGCAGAAAGAGGTCTTGTTGCAAAGTCATCCTGTGCCCCCAACTTTTTGCTGACTGGTACTGGTGGTAACTGACTCTGACTAACCAGGCCTGAAGCCAGTGCTATGCTGAAAGACACTTAGAATACAGTGAAAACACCTGCATACACTAGGGTACAGTATGGGTTGGGGTACCCCTGTGATTGGCATAACCTCCCCTGTAAGGCCCTAGTAAGGTCCTAGTACATAATAGAGCAGGGGGATTAAAACTACCTCTAACTCAGAGGTGCAGAAAGAGGCAAGCGAAGTGCTGAAAGAAGCAACAGAGGTGCCGAAATAGGCAAGAGAGGTACAGAAAGAAGCAAGTGAAGTGCAGAAAGAGGCAAGAGAGGTGCAGAAAGAGGCAAGAGAGGTACATAAAGAGGCAGAAGGGGTGCAGAAAGAAGGAAGAGAAGTGCAGAAAGAGGCAAGAGAATTGCTGAAAGAAGCAACAGAGCTGTAGAAAGAAGCAATAGTGTTGCAGAAGGAGGCAAGTGAGGTACAGAAAGAAGCTAGAGTAGTGCAGAAAGAACCAACAGAGGTGCAAAAAGAGGCAAGAGGGGTGCAGAAAAAGGTAGGGGAGGTGCACAAAGAGGCAAGAGAGGTACAGAAAGAGACAGGAGGGGTGCAGAAAGAAGGAAGAGAAGTGCAGAAAGAAGCAACAGAGGTGCAGAAGGAGGCAAGAGAACTGCAGAAAGAGGCAAGAGAGTTGCAGAAACAGGCAAAAGAGGTACATAAAGAGACAACAGGGGTGCAGAAAGAAGCAAGACAGGTGCAGAAAGAAGCATGGAAAGTGCAGAATGAAGAAACAGGGGTGCAGAATGAGGCAATAGAAGTGCAGAAAGATGCAAGTGAGGCGCAGAAAGAGCCAAGTGAGGTGCAGAAAGAGGCAAGAGAGGTGCAGAAAGAGGCAAGGGAATTGCTGAAAGAAGCAACAGAGGTGTAGAAAAAAGCAAGAAAAGTGCAGAAAGAGGCAAGTGAGATGCAGATACAGGCAAGAAAGGTACAGAAAGAGGGAAGACGAGTGCAGAAAGAGACAACAGGGGTGCAGAAAGAAGCAAGACAGGTGCAGAAAGAAGCATGGAAAGTGCAGAATGAAGCAACAGGGGTGCAGAAAGAGGCAAGTACAGAAAAAAGCAACAGAGTGCCGAAGGAGGCAAGAGAACTGCAGAAAGATGCAAGAGAGTTGCAGAAACAGGCAAAAGAGGTACAGAAAGAGGGAACAGAGGTGCAGACAGAGGCAAGAGAGGTGCAGAAATAGGTAAAAGGGGTGCAAAAAGAGGCAAGAGGGGGGCAGAAATTTACAAGAGAGGTGCAGAAAGAAGCAAGAGCAGTGCAAAAGAACCAACAGAGGTGCAAAAAGAGGCAAGTGAGGTGCAGAAGGAGGCAGGAGAACTGCAGAAAGAGGCAAGAGAGTTGCAGAAACAGGCAACAGGGGTGCAGAAAGAGGGAACAGGTGGGCAGACTTAGGCAAGAGAGGTGCAGAAAGAGGTCAGAGGGGTGCAGAAAAAGGCAAGAGGGATGCAGAAATTTGGAACAAAGGTGTAGAAAGAAGCAAGAAAAGTGCAGAAAGAGGCAAGTGAGATGCAGAAACAGGCAAGAAAGGTACAGAAAGAGGGAAGACGAGTGCAGAAAGAGACAACAGGGATGCAGAAAGAAGCAAGACAGATGCAGAAAGAAGCATGGGAAGTGCAGAATGAAGGAACAGGGGTGCAGAAAGAAGCAAGAGAAGTGCAGAAAGAAGCAACAGAGGTGCAGAATGAGGCAAGAGAACTGCAGAAAGAAGCAAAAGAGTTGCAGAAACAGGCAAAAGAGGTACATAAAGAGACAACAGAGGTGCAGAAAGAAGGAAGACAGGTGCAGAAAGAAGCATGGAAAGTGCAGAATGAAGCAACAGGGGTGCAGAAAGAGGTAAGAGAAGTGCAGAAAGAAGCAAGTGAGGTGCAAAAAGAGCCAAGAGAGGTGCACAAAGAGGCAAGAGAGGTGCAGAAACAGGCAAGAGAAGTGCAGAAAGAGGCAAGTGAATTGATGAAAGAAGCAACAGAGGTGTAGAAAGAAGCAAGAAAAGTGCAGAAAGAGGCAAAAGAAATGCACAAACAGGCAAGAAAGGTACAGAAAGAGGGAAGACGAGTGCAGAAAGAGACAACAGGGGTGCAGAAAGAAGCAAGACAGGTCAATCAATCAATCAATCAGGGAATTGTAAGTGCGCTACTCACCCGTGAGGGTCTCATGGTGCTGGGGGGGTCCGTAGATCAGTCTAGCCGAAGAGCCAGGTCTTGAGGGTCTTCTTGAAGGTGTTCAGGGAGGGGGCTCGTCTGATGTCTGCCGGTAGCTTATTCCAGGTCTTGGCTGCTATGTGGGAGAAGGATCTTCTGCCTGCCCTTGCTCTATGGATACGTGGGGTTTCAGCCAGTGAGAGGTTGGAGGATCGGAGGTTTCTTTTGGGTACGTGGAAGTTGATTCTGTCGTTGAGGTATTTGGGTCCGTTGTTGTGTAGGCATTTGTAGGCGTGAGTGAGGATTTTGAAGGTGACTCTTTTCTCCACGGGGAGCCTGTGTAGTCTTCATAGTTGCTGGGTGATATGTTTGTGCTGGGGGATTCCGAGGACGAGTCTGGCGGCGGTGTTCTGTATTGTCTGGAGTTTGCAGAGTCGGGATTTGTTGATGCCGGCGTAGAGTGCGTTCCCATAGTCCAGTCTGCTGGTGATGAGTGTGTGGGTGACTGTCTTCCTTGACTCAGGGGGGATCCACTTGAAGGTCTTGCGGAGGATGCAGAGGGTGTTGAAGCAGCTGGAGGTGACGGTGTTGATCTGGCAGTTCATGGTGAGTGATGAGTCGAGTATGATGCCGAGGTTCTTGGCGTGGTCTGAGGGGGTAGGTGGGCTTCCGAGGGTGGTTGGCCCCCATGTGCTGTCCCATGCTGATGGGGTGTTACCAGGACGAGGACCTCTGTCTTTTCGGCGTTGAGCTTTAGGCAGCTGTTGGTCATCCAGACTGCGATGTCTTGCATTCCTTTCTGGAAGTTGAGTTTGGCGGTGGTGGCATCTTTGGTGAGGGAGAGGATGAGTTGGGTGTCGTCAGCGTAGGACACGATGTTGAGGCCGTGTAGTCGGACGATGGCTGCAAGGAGGGCCATGTAGATGTTGAAGAGGGTCGGGCTCAGTGATGATCCCTGTGGGACTCCGCAGGTGATTTTCGTGGGGTCGGAGAGGAAGGGTGGCAGTCTGATCCTTTGGCTTCTTCCTGTGAGGAATGATCGGATCCAGTCCTGGGCTGTTCCTTGTATGCCTGCGTCGTGTAGTCTGGTGGCTAGTGTGCGGTGTGAGACGGTGTCCAAGGCCGCTGATAGGTCGAGTAGGATGAGGGCTGCGGAGTGGCCTTGGTCGAGGAGGGTGCGGATGTCATCTGTGGTGGCGAGTAGGGCGGTCTCTGTGCTGTGGTTGCTTCAGAATCCTGACTGGGATGGGTTGAGGATGGCGTTCTCTTCGATGAATCATGTTAGTTTCCTGTTGACTGTTTTCTCAGCAACCTTGGCCGCGAAGGGGAGGAGCGAGATGGGCCGATAGTTTTTGAGGTCGGTGGGGTCAGCTGTGGGCTTCTTGAGCAGGAGTCTGACTTCTGCGCGCTTCCAGTCATCTGGGAAGGTGCCTGTATTGAAGGTGGTGTTGATGGTGCGTTGAAGTTTGGATGCGATGGCGGCCGTGGCCCTGTGGTAGATGTGAGGGGGGCAGGGGTCGGTGGGGGCCCCCGAGTGGATGCCTTCCATGGTCGAGGCGGTGTCTTCGGCCGTGATTGGTGTCCAGTTGGAGATGGTGGGCTGGCTGGTGTCTCTGGTGGGCGGAGGGCCGTCTGTGGCACCTGGTGGATGGTTGATGAAGTTGTCATAGAGGTTTTTGATTTTGAGGTGGAAGTAGGTTCCAAGCTTGTCGCAGAGGTCTTGGGATGGGGTGATGTCTGTGACTTCGCTGCGTGGGTTGGTGAATTCTTGAATGACGCTGAAGAGTTCTTTGGAGTTGGTGGAGTTGGCGAGGATTTTGTTGTGGATGAAGTTCCTCTTGGTGGCTCTGATTTGGTTGTGGTAGTCTGTCGTGGCGTCCTTGTAGGTGGTGTGGTTTTCAGTTGTCTTGGTGCTTCTCCAGGCGTCTGCAGGTGCACCTAGCTTCTAGGAGGGCAGTGGTGAACCAGGCGGCTTTCCTGGGGCGTTGTCTGTTGGGGGTGCGTAGTTGGGCAAACTCGTCTGCGCAGTTGGTGATCCAGGTGTGGAGTTCTCTGGCTGCGTTGTTTGCATCGGATGACCAGGTGTGGTTGTCTCGGGTGAGGGTGGAGTTGAGTTGCTTGTCGGTAACCTTGCTCCAGATCCTTCTTGGAGGGCGTGGGGCTGGTTTGGGTGTCTTGGGTTTGTCGACGGCGAAGTGTACGCAGTGGTGGTCGGTCCATGGCGGTTGCGTTGTGTGGCTGAAATGGACGTTGTTTCCTGCTGCGAAGATGGGATCCAGGGTGTGTCCTGCTCTGTGGGTGGGGGTATTGACGAGTTGTTTAAGTCTGATGCTGGAGAGGTTGTCACGAAGGGTGGTGGAGTTGGGGTCATTGGGGTTGTCGAGGTGGAAGTTCAGGTCTCCAATGAGTATGTAGTTTGTTGAGGCGATTGCGTGGGGTGCGATAAAGTCAGTGATGGTGGTGGCGAAGGGGGTCCGAGGGCCGGGGGGTCTGTAGAAAAGGGTTCCTCGGAGTGTGGTTTTGGGGGTGGTCTGGATCCGGAAGTGCAGGTGTTCGGCGGAGGTGAAGGTTTCGCTGGAGGTGTCGAGGTGGAGGGTGCTTCTGTGGACGATGGCGAGGCCCTCTCCGTGGTGGTTGGGGCGGTCTTGCCTCTGGATCTTGTATCCGTCCGGGATGGCGGTGTTGATGTTGGGGGCGGAGGATGTGTTGGTCCAGGTCTCTGTGAAGAAGGCGATGTCGGGCGAGAGGGAGTCGAGTAGGTTCCAGATTTCGATGGCGTGTTTGTGTACGGAGCGTACGTTGAGAAGGATGCATTTTAGGGTGTCGCCGGTGTTGGAGGCCGGGGTGTCGGTGAGGGTCTGTTGGCAGTGGAGGCAGGAGAACTGGCCATGGGTCGTGTTCGGTGAGGCCTGCTGGCATTCCCTGCGTCTTCCGGGGTTGAGTGCGAGGAGGGTGGCGGTGTCGTAGTGGTGGATGGTCGGAAATCCAGGGTTCCTGGCGATGGCTGCGGTCGGGTCGCAGACGGGCGCAGACGGGCTTGCCTCTGGCACGCACAGCAGCCGGCATTAATAGGGGAGGTGGGAGGGGCAGAGCTGGGAGGTGGGAGCAGGAGACGGGCGGAGGGGAGGGGCTGCGGGGGCAGCAGCGGCGGGTGGGGGAGCGGGAAGCAGGAAAAAATGGGCGGAACGGAACGCACAATAACAAGCACAATAATAAGACCAGGCACAATAAACAGGGCACAATGAAGGGAAAAGTAGGCAAAGAACAGGGCAGAAGAATGTGAAAAACCCTGCAACAACAAGGCACAATAATGGGAAGTAGGAGAGGCAGCGGGGCAATGAGGTACAACAGCGGGAGCAACCTAGGCAGGAGCCGAGGTTCAAACCCCTACCTGCACTGCGTTCTGCCTGGGCAGAGGCACAGCACGGCAGCCGGAGCAACGGGGGGAGAGAGCAGGTCCCTGGCCGAGGTCAGAGGTCCTGCTCGCGCTCACCACACAGCGGCCGGCATTAATAGGGGAGGTGGGAGGGGCAGAGCTGGGAGGCAGGAGCGGGAGACGGTGGAGGGGAGGGGCCGCGGGGGCAGCAGCGGCGGGTGGGGGAGCGGGAAGCGGGAAAAAACAGATGGAACGGAACGCACAATAACAAGCACAATAATAAGGCCAGGCACAATAAACAGGGCACAATGAAGGGAAAAGTAGGCAAAGAACAGGGCACAAGAATGTGAAAAACCAGGCAACAACAAGGCACAATAATGGGAAGTAGGAGAGGTAGCGGGGCAAAGAGGCACAACAGCGGGCGCAACCTAGTCAGGAGCCGAGGTTCGAACCCCTACCTGCACTGCATTCTGCCTGGGCAGAGGCATGGCAGCCGGAGCTATGGGGGGAGAGAGCAGGTCCCTTGCCAAGGTGCAGAAAGAAGCATGGAAAGTGCAGAATGAAGCAACAGGGGTTCAGAAAGAGGCAAGAGAAGTGCAGAAAAAAGCAACAGAGGTGCAGAAGGAGGCAAGAGAACTGCATAAAGAGGCAAGAGAGTTGCAGAAACAGGCAAAAGAGGTACAGAAAGAGGGAACAGAGGTGCAGACAGAGGCAAGAGAGGTGTAGAAACAGGCAAGAGGGGTGCAGAAATTTGTAAGAGAGGTGCAGAAAGAAGCAAGAGCACTGCAAAAGAACCAACAGAGGTGCAAAAAGAGGCAAGTGAGGTGCAGAAGGAGGCAAGAGAACTGCAGAAAGAGGCAAGAGAGTTGCAGAAACAGGCAAAAGGGGTCCAGAAAGAGGGAACAGGTGGGCAGACTGAGGCAAGAGAGGTGCAGAAAGAGGGAATAGGGGTGCAGAAAAAGGCAAGAGGGAGGCAGAAATTTGGAACAGAGGTGCAGGAAGAAGCCAGAGCAGTGCAGAAATAACGAACAGAGGTGCAGAAAGAGGCAAGAGGGGAACAGAAAGAGGCAAGTGAAGTGCAGAACAAAGCAAAAGAAGTGCAGAAAGAACCAACACAGGTGGAAAAAGAGGCAAGAGGGGTGCAGAAAAGGGTAGGGGAGGTGCACTAAGAGGCAAGAGGTGTACAGAAAGAGGCAGGAGGGGTGCAGAAAGAGGAAGAGAACTGCAGAAAGAAGCAACAGATGTGCTGAAAGAGGCATGAAGGGTGCAGAAAGAGACAAGACAGGTGATGAAAGAAGGAACAGAGGTACAGAAAGAGACAAGAGTGGTGCAGAAAGAGGGAAGAGAGGTGTAGAAAGAGGCAAGAGAGTTGCACAAAGAGGGAAGAGGGGTGCAGAAACAGGCAAAAGGTGTGCAGAAAGAAGCAAGTGAGGTGCAGAAAGAGGCAGGAGAGGTGCAGAAAGAGGCAAGAGAGTTACAGAAAGAGGCAAGTGAAGTGCAGAAGGAGGCAAGAGAACTGCAGAAAGAGGCAATAGAGGTGCAGAAAGAGGCAAGTGAGGTGCAGAAAGAAGCAAGATAAGTGCAGAAAGAAGCAACAGAAGTGCAGAGAGAGGTAAGAGGGGTGGAGAGAGAGGCAAGAGGGGTGTAGAAAGAATCAAGACAGGTGCAGAAAGAAACAAAAGAAGAGCAGAAAGAAGGAACAGAGGTGCAGAAAGAGGCAAAAAGGGTACAGAAAGATGTAAGAGGGGTACAGAAAAAGGCAAGAGAGGTGCAGAAAGAGGGAAGAAGGGTGCAGAAAGAGGCAAGAGGGGTACAGAAAGAAGCAAATGAGGTGCAGAAAGAGGCAACAGACGTGCAGAAAGAGGGAAGACAGATGCAGAAAGTAGAAGAGATTTGCAGAAAGAGGCAAGAGAAGTGCAGAAAAAGAAAGAAATGTGCAGAAAGAAGCAACAGAAATGAAGAAAGAGGCAAGACAGGCGCAGAAGGAAGCAAGAGTGGCTTGCACACCATTAGTAACAATTTAACACCCACATTTAACAATAAGTAACAGGTGACCATTCTAGGTTTGCAAAGGGACTTCCACCACGCTGTAACACTTGTCTCTGCATTTTTGGTAACGTTTGAGCCGTTTGAGCTAGAAACAAGGCTTTTTTTGTTCAATTCTGCAGATTAGGGAGCAGATGATGAATTATGTGGCTAATGTTGAAAATGTATAATTGTGCGAAAGTCGGTGCAGCCAAACAGTCGCTTAATTCCAGTGGCCCTGCTCATAACTCTGACTAGGTCCACAAGTGTTCCTCAGTGATTCCTTCTTTTTTGTCTCACTGAGTTCATAGTTGAGCTTCTATGGAAACGAGGAAGACTAAACCTGAGGTTACCACTCCACAACACAGACTACCCTACCACATAATTACTCTCCATAACACATAATCCCACTCTACATAATTCCTATACACTAAATACCACATACTTTCTATCCACATAATTTCACTGCAGAACATACCACATAATTCCACTACACACAACGTACATCCACTCTACACCACAAAACATTAGTAAAAAACGTTAAACGCCAATAGCTCTAACTCTCGCAAATGCGAGACCGATTACATTGCAAACACTTCTTTAACTAGTAGTCGCGTTTGCAGAGTGGTGGAGAAAGGGTGCTGGGCCTCCAACCAGCGCTCAGGAATTCTGCTGCGTAGGACTTACAGGAGGTACCAGGAGGGCTGCTTGGCCCCCAAAGTCCCTCAGGAGTAAAGTGGACTTTATCCCCCATCCAGTAGTCTGCCAGGAGGCACGTTTGCAGAGTGGTGGAGAAAGGGGGCGTGGCCTCCTAAGACGTCTTAGCAATCCTACTCTGTGGGACTTACTGGAGGTAACAAGAGGGGTAGTTGGCCCCCAAGGACATTTGTTGTTAGCAGGCATTTGAAAAAGTCAATTAAGATGAAACGCGTCATGCCGATGCTCTTTGAGAATAAACCACTTACCTGGGTCCCCGTGGTGTCCCTCTAATTCTTTCTTCGGTTTGAATTCATCATGGCATATTGTGCGCGCCGGCCTGTGGTGCGCTGAAGGGACCCGCCTTATAAAGTGGACAGAGTCATAAGGGCAGCTTCAGCAACTTTTTTTGTGTTCCAGGTTACTGGGAGTACTCTGACCCACCGCACCCGCATTTGGAATCAGCACCGCTGCAGCCAGCAGTCCGTGAATTGCATGGAGGAACCGAGGGCCACTGTATCCGAGGTGCCAGGTCTGTCTTAATGTGGATACATGCGGTTGAGGCGTTTCGGGGACCCAGCGGGAGGTTTTGACTCTGCAGCTAAGTTGGCCATTTCATCTGCACCACGTTCTTAATCATGTCCTGGCCCCAAAATGGACATAGGGACTCGAAAGGAGAATCTCACCCGGCATGTTGTGAGAGGTGCATGCTGGGATCTGAAGTCTGCCGATGCAGCCACAGTATTTTGTGAGACTCTGATCCGGCCCACCAGGACAACCACCAATGGTAGAACAAGTGGGGGTATATTGTCAGTGAACTGGCGGGAAACTTTGTTGTTAGCAGGCATTTGAAAAAGTCAATTAAGACGAAACGCGTCATGCCGATGCTTCTTTGAGAATAAACCACTTACCTGGGTCCACGTGGTGTCCCTCTAATTCTTTCTTCGGTTTGAATTCATCGTGGCATATATATATATTTCCCTACAAATCCCAACATGCACTGAATGCTACTAAGCACAAAAGGGTAAATAAAAAACAACAAACGGCAGACCAAGGTCAAGCACATTCAATCCATAAGTACTAATAGTTCATACAATGGTGCAATCTCTTCCCACACCTGCCGTCCAAAGGTGTGATACCGGAACCAATTTTAAACAGAAAATGGAAGGTGCACTCTCTTTGAGTAAAGTCAATCTGCAGCAATAATATATTCAAAAAAATCTTCTTTTGTTCAGTACATCTTTTATTATAAAAACTGGCACTCAGCCAACGCTGCTTCGTTCCCATTTCTTTGCCAGGGGGAACTTCGTCAGGGCTTTCGTATGGCAATGTCTTTGATAAATTTTATGCGGCAGGAAAAAGGACCTCCCCCATAGATACGGTCCTCCATACATGGCATCATAACCAGTAGCTACTGGTTATGATGCCATGTATGGAGGACCGTCCCGTTAATTAGTTCCCACGCCTTTCCGCAGATATATTTTTGATGTGGATAAAGAACAAATTTTTATTAAGTTCGATTGTGGATAATAAGCTCACACTTCCGTTTATTTTCGGAATAGTGAGAAATCGTTTACATTTATCTATGGGGGAGGTCCTTTTTCCTGCCGCATAAAATTTATCAAAAAAGAACCACCCCCCACCCTTCCCGTTCCATATCAACGGAGCAT
>CAWUFW010031842.1:0-14857 GCA_963921515.1 Calotriton arnoldi | reverse complement strand
AACTGTTAGACCCACATATGCTGAATAAAGCACCTTTCTGTTCTCTAGTGCTTTTGCTTCTGATGTACATGTTGTTGATGATGCTAACCATGCCCTTGCTGCAGTGATGGTGATATTTGGTCTCATGATAATGAAGTGTTACTGTGCAGGAACACATGTGGTCCAGGGGGAATGTGTTCTATCCTGTGGTGTATCCATGTCATCCTTAGCAGCATCTGAGGGTGTCATGTGTTCAATATTTGGCAATGGGATTTACTACTTACATTAGCAATTTCACATCTGTGACTTCCACCCCTGCACATCTGTTGTGCCTGCCATTGTTCAATTAGTCTACTTCCCTGACCATGTGGCCATCTCCACTGGACATGCAGGTTTGGGCATCAATGGGGAAGGACTCATCTGTGTTGTCAGTGCTACATTGCTATACAAGTGTGTTGGATCTGTGCTGATGATTTCGTTGGCACTCCCATGACCAGGCTGATGTGACGGGAGCCTTCATTTGGTGCTAATTGTTGACTGTGTGACCAAGTGCTCAGCTGACATGATGGAGCCCTACTGAGGCAACATATGGCACAGCTTTCCTCACACAGGAGTGGAGTCCCCTCATGGCAGTGTGTACTCCTGTGACATTGCCTGCGCCCAAGGTGTGTGTTGTATGAGCATGTCTGTGTGTTCACTTCCGTTTTGCTGTGCATGCTGGGTTCCTTGTGTTGTACCTGTTTGTGATGCTTGCTGAGTTGACCTATGTTCCCCCAAGTCTTCTCCCTGGATTCTCTGTGATGTGGGTGCATGGCACATTACTGGTCATCAGGGTGTCACCCATAGGTGTGTTTGCTGTCAGGGCTGAGTTTGTGTGCAGACGCAGATGACTCACAGTCAGGATTCCCCTTGGCACTTGTTGTTTACACCTGTCATGTGATTTCCAGTTTGTGTTATCTTTCAGTGATTGTGACACGTTGTGTCTGTGACTGCTGGCACTCCTCAGGGTCCGGGCTGCAATGTTGGTAGTTGTCTATGTGTGTTCTTTGTGGGTGACCTTGGCTTCTTCATTGGTGTGTGACTGTGGCTGGGATCCCATTGGTTGGTGTGGTATTGCCGTCATGTCCATGTACAGCGTAGTGTGCAGTGTGTCAGACATTCAGGAGTCTTGTTGAGTGGCCATGTGTGATGTGTTTCTGCACCTTGGTTCCCACCCACCACCCTGGGATTGTCATGGGTGCATGTGCAATGTCACCAGTGCATGTGTGCTTCACTGCTGCACATTGTTGGAGGTCGAGGTGTGTGGTGTTGAGTGTGTGCAGATGAGAGTTGTTGCCCGGCTAGACCCCTGCCTCCATGTAGGCCTTGGCTTTCTGGCCGTGCTGATTGATTTGTGCTTGTGTAGGTGTGATGGTAGTTTGTTGCTCAGGACACATGACTGTGGTTCACAGTGTGAACGACATTTAGCTTTGTCATCACAGTGGGATTGTAATGCAGCCCAGGGTCACCACATTGTGGGGGCCCTGGGGGTAGTGCTGTGGTGTGTCTGTGTCTTGCTGTGTCAGTTGCTGTTCCTACATGTTTGTGTGACATGTGTGATTTGTGCTCCCTCTCATCTGACAATGCCTGATTGCCCACATAGGGGATTTGGATCCATGAGTTACCTTTGTGTGGCACTGTATGCACATCTGTGTAATTGGTATTCAGGCCTCCTCATGTGTTGTGTGGTTGCCTGGGGACACTGGCACCCCTCCCCCCTCACCTGTTGTGTTTGATGTGCAGGGTGGGTCTGCCTGTTTGTGTTTGTGCATCTGCACCACTGCATTGGCCTATCTTTGGTGTGCCATTGGCTGTATGTTGTTTGGTGGGTTTCCCCTGCTGTCCCTGGGACTCCTATGTCATCGGTCAGCACAATGATCATGGTTTGTGTGTCCCATTGCTGCCATGGTATGGTATCTGTTCACCTCGCATCTACAGTCTCCACAGGGTATCTGCATTTGTGTGCCCATTGGTGCAAATATGTGGGTCTGCATTCTGATGGTCACTTCTGTCATTGTGTCATTGATGAATGTTGACAGTGTCAGCCCCCATGGGTGATGTTTGTCTGCACATGGCCAAAGGTATGTCTTATTTGCACTGCAGTATTTGCCTCCCCCAATCTATGTTGCAATGGGACACATGCACTACTTTGCCACTGATGTGTTTTATGTTCTGTGACCAGGAATCATCCATGCAGTTTGGCAGTTGCAGCTTTTTCTTTGTCAACACTTGCATTTTGGTCACTGTGATGATGGGGGTTTGGACCCCATTGCCACAATGTTCAAAATGAGCTTCAGCTATGGACCCCACACTTACCTTTTGGTCACTGTGATGATGGGGGTTGGACCCCATTGCCACAATGTTCAAGATGTGCTTCAGCTATGGACCCCACACTTACATTTTGGTCACTGTGATGATGGGGTTTTGGACCCCATTGCCACAATGGTCATGGCCTGCTTGCATTGTGGGGGCCACACACATTTATGTGTGGCACATGTGATAGGGGGTCACATTGTATGTTCAAAGTCATGTTCAGTGTTGTAGGCATTTGACACAGTCTACACACGCTTGTCATGGTGTTGGGGGGATGTCTTTTTCTTGCATTCCCTAGGTTGTAGTGTGCTGCTTGTGTCAATCATTGTCCATCCGATGAGTGGGGGTGGTGTTGGTGGTAGGCATCCAGCCCCCCATGGGTAGAGGTGGTAGTAGTGACAGGCATCCAGCCCCCCATGGGTAGAGGTGGTTGTAGTGGTAGGCATCTGGCACCCCCTGGGTAAGGGTGGTAGTAGTGGTAGGCATCTGGCACCCCCTGGGTAAGGGTGGTTGTAGTGGTAGGCATCTGGCACCCCCTGGGTAAGGGTGGTAGTGGTGGTAGGCATCCAGCCCCCCATGGGTAGAGGTGGTAGTAGTGACAGGCATCCAGCCCCCATGGGTAGGGGTGGTAGTAGTGACAGGCATCCAGCCCCCATGGGTAGAGGTGGTAGTAGTGGTAGGCATCTGGCACCCCCTGGGTAAGGGTGGTAGTAGTGGTAGGCATCTGGCACCCCCTGGGTAAGGGTGGTAGTGGTGGTAGGCCTCCAGCCCCCATGGGTAGAGGTGGTAGTAGTGGTAGGCATCTGGCACCCCTGGGTAAGGGTGGTAGTGGTGGTAGGCATCCAGCCCCCATGGGTAGAGGTGGTAGTAGTGACAGGCATCCAGCTCCCCATGGGTAGAGGTGGTAGTAGTGACAGGCATCCAGCCCCCATGGGTAGGGGTGGTAGTAGTGGTAGGCATCTGGCACCCCTGGGTAAGGGTGGTAGTAGTGGTAGGCATCTGGCACCCCTGGGTAAGGGTGGTAGTAGTGACTGGCATCCAGCCCCCATGGGTAGAGGTGGTTGTAGTGACAGGCAACCAGCCCCCCATGGGTAGGGGTGGTAGTAGTGACAGGCATCCAGCCCCCATGGGTAGAGGTGGTAGTAGTGGTAGGCATCTGGCACCCCTGGGTAAGGGTGGTAGTAGTGGTAGGCATCTGGCACCCCTGGGTAAGGGTGGTAGTGGTGGTAGGCATCCAGCCCCCATGGGTAGAGGTGGTAGTAGTGGTAGGCATCTGGCACCCCTGGGTAAGGGTGGTAGTGGTGGTAGGCATCCAGCCCCCATGGGTAGAGGTGGTAGTAGTGACAGGCATCCAGCCCACCCTGGGTAGGGGTGGTAGTAGTGGTAGGCATACAGGCCCCTATGTGTATGTGTGGCATTGGTGAGGGCCATCCCGCCCCTATGGTGCTGCTGTTGCTGGTGTAGGTATTTCTGCATCCCTCTGTGTGTGATGTGTCGGGTACGTGTAGTTTGTTTTTGTTGTTGATGTCTGACTTACCTTCTGCGCCGTACGCGTCCGTGCCTGTTCCTGTAATAGAGGTAGAATATTGGTAGGATCGGCACGAAGGGATTCATGGTTGGTTCGTCTCGTTCGTCTTTCTCTTTGCTTCGCCTCGTCCTTGTGGCTGGCGTGTTCGTCTCGTAGCCGTGGATCGTGTTGTGGCGCGAATCGGAGCTTATGTGCGCCTCGACCGGATGCTTTGACGTGCCGTGCGTAGCGACGGGTTCGGCGAGTACGGGAAGCGCATCGTACTTGTCTGGCCGGACGGGGCTGCATTTTTGCTTCCGTGCGGCTCGATTCTACGATTCCGGATCCGCCTCGGTCTGAGTTCAGGTCCTGTATTGGGTGAGTACGACTGGGTCGGGATTTGGGCAGTTGTGCGCATCGTACTTGCTCGTTCGGACGTATGTGCGGATTGGTCGGGAAACAGGCATTCGCCTGGATTTTTTCCCGACCGAATGGTATTAGGTGCACCTCCGACCGGGATCGGAATCGACCCCTAAATAGGGTGTTACAGGATAATGAGAGAGAAGCTTTAAATAAAACTAGAGAAGAATTAGTTCAGAAAGTAAGCCAATTGAATGTAAATGCTGAAGCTTTGACAGTACCAGTGACTATTGGTCCTGTAATCCCATTATATGGAGATAAAAAGACTTGCCAGAAACCTCAAACTGGGACAATTCCGTTAACGAGTCCCAGAAGAGAAGTAATAATTACGGATGATCAGGCCAGTGAAAGTGAATCAGTTATTTCATTAAGGATCTCCCAAATGTAGAACCTTTAACTGAAACTCCGAAGAGAATTATACCTGCAAATTTGAGAGAAAAGAGATCTTTGGTTCCTATAGGAACTGGAAGTTCAACAGTAGTTACTCCTGAAGATATAGAGAGATGGGCACAGGAAATAGACAATCGAAACCCACAACCAAAGATTCTAGATATCAGTAAATTGAAAGTAGAGTTGGAAGAAATGATAACTGGCAATGTTAGCATAGAAAGATTGAATGTTTATAATGATGAGGAGTTATTATTCTTATGTAAGAGTATAACCAGAAGAGCAAGAGTATTTCATGAGAAATTAACAGAAATTGCCTCAGAGATTGGAATAGATATAGGAAAATCGAAACTGTTGCAGGAACCATATCGAGTGGAGTTTACTGATAAAGATTTAGAAAGTGTAAATGCTTCTGGTAAGAAACTACAGATAAAAGAGTTGATGAATATTTTGCAAAAATGGGGAGACATTGACAAATGGAGAATCAGGTGGATAAGAAAGAAAGAGGAAGTACAGGCGAGAGAAGCATCATCTGCATTTCCAGTGAGAGAATCAGATAAGGTTGAGAAAATGTGTCCAATGAGAGAAGTTCCTGGTGGTGGATATGTTCATGTCCCCTGGAGTAGACAGGATATTTTGTCATTTACGAATGATTTCCCCAGATTGAGAGAAAAACCAGTTGAATGGTATAAACAGGTGGAAAGATTTGTGAAGGTTTCAAAGGTTTTGTTGAAGGATCTGGATTGTTTATTTGATATTGTAGTACCTGCTGATTTATGGACAAGAGTGTAAGATGACAGTTGATTGGCCAAGTGAGGAGTATGCTAGAGACTCGAAGACAGGAGCACCCTCAGAAGAGGTGATGAAGAAATATCACCAAGTAATTACTTACCTGAAAGGGAAAATCCCTCCTAAAGAAACAGATTGGGTAAAAATAGATAGAACAACTCAAGAGCCAAATGAGTCCATACATGCATATTATGAACGGTTACTGCAAGTGTTTAAGCAGTATAGTGGTTTTGAGAACAGTGGTGATAAGGATATGGGACATTTTGTGTATTGGTTTGTGTATGGTCTGAAACCGGAGATTAGTCAGATGATTCAGCAGCACATGTTGTGCTGGCAAAGTAAGACGATCAATGAAATTTTGAAATATGCTAAGTATTGTGGTGATGACATTGAGGCAAGGCGTAGGAAGCTAAAAGAGAAAATGATGCGGGCACAAGTAAAATTGGCAGAACAGCAGGAGAATAAAGTAAATACCCAGACTGATAATCAGATAAAAGAGCAGAGTCAGAATGATCAAGCGGCGAATGGTGGTAAAGTAAGAGGACGAATGAATAGAGAGGAAGCAAAGAAGAAGTTTCCTTGTCATGCGTGCAGAAAGCTTGGACATTGGAAGAACGAGTGTAAGAATATTCAGAATAATAATGGGCCAAACCAAAATTTAATTCCACAGATGTAGAATGAAGTACTTATGAATCAGCCGCAGCAGATAGTTACTCCACAGTATCAGGTGCCACCAGCTCCTATGCCAAACTTTGTGAACCCTCAAAAATACAGTGCGAACACCGGATTTAAGAATAACAGAGTTGTTACACAGTATTTTTTGCAGAATGATGAAGAAAATTCGGACTATGTGCAATGACGGTGCCTGAGGGGGGAGGAAGAGGAGTGCGTGCTTGGCGCATCCTTGCCGGTAGATCAGACAGGTCCATTTATTGATGGGAAAGTGGAAGGTAACGATATCACTTTTCTATTGGTGCTACCCGGTCTACTGTGAGAACAGCAGACATGCCAAACCTACCCCTCTCGGGAGAATCTATCCAAGTTGTAGGAGTGTCAAATCAACAGATTAGAACCCCAATTACAAAACCAATGGAGGTACATATTGGGAATTTTAAAGATATGCATCGGTTTGTAGTTTGCGATTCCAGTCCAGTAAATCTGTTGGGAAGAGATCTATTGTGCAAAATGAATTGCACGATCTATTGTACACCAGATGGTGTCGCTTTCCAAACCCCTGATGAAGATGTTATATACAAAATGATGCTAGCTAAGCAAGGTACAGAAGTAGACGAGATGTTTTCATTGATAACTGAAAGTGAATTGCCTGAAGAGTTAAGAACCACAGTAAATCCAGAAGTGTGGAATTTTACAGGAAAGGATATTGGGCTAAATGTCAAATGTAGATCCAATTAAAGTAACGGTGAAAGAAGGTGCAGTTTATCCAAACACACGACAGTACAAAATGAGTCCAGAAGTGAAAGCAGGAATTGCTCCAGAAATTGACCGAATGATTAAACAAGGGATTTTAAAGGAGATAATGGGTAGTCCTTGTAATTCGCCAATAATGGGACTTAAAAAGCCTAGCGGAAAATACAGGATAGTGCAAGATTTGAGAAAGATAAACAAAATTGTAGTGCCTTGTTGCCCAGTAATACCAAATCCAGCAGTGATCCTTTATCAGATACCCTGGAATGCAGGCTGGTTTACAGTAATTGATTTGTGCCAAGCATTCTTTTCTATTCCTTTGCACCCAGACAGCCAGTATCTCTTCACCTTCCGGTTTGAGGATCGTATTTTGGCATGGTGCCGAGTTCCTCAAGGGTACACAGAGAGTTCCTCAATTTTCAATCAGATACTGAAAAAGTGTCTGGAGTCATTGGTTATGCCCGGGAAATAAGTTCTGGTTCAGTACATTGATGACCTATTGGTGGCATCAAAAACACGAGAAGATTGTGTCACAGACACAATTGCATTACTGAACCATTTGGCCGAAGGAGGACACAAGGTGTCTCCAGAAAAATTGCAGTTTTGTCAACAAGAAGTTAGATACTTAGGGCATAAAATAGAAAGAGGAGTTAGAAAAGTGACATCGGAAAGATTAAAAATAATCAAAGAAATGCAGCTACCTCAAACACAGAAAGAGATGAGAATGTTTCTGGGAGTGGTTGGGTACTGTAGGCAGTGGATAAATAGCTTCTCCATGCTAGCAAAGCCATTGATACAATTAACTCGGAAAAGAGCGAGAGATCCAATTGATTGGAATGGTGAATGTTTCGAAGCCTTTGTGAAACTACGAAATTGTCTATGTGAGGCCCCTGCCTTGGGCATGCCCGATTATTCAAAAGAATTTGCGCTGTTTTGTTGTGAGAGAGAAAATTGTGCACTTTCAGTTTTAACACAGAGACATGGACTGAGCCGACGTCCAGTGGCGTATTTCTCTGCCACCTTGGATCCAGTGGCCTCAGCCTTACCTGGCTGCTTAAAGGCAGTAGCTGCTACCTGTATGAGTCTGGAGCAAAGTGAGTCAATAGTGATGGGACATCCCGTAAAAGTCTATGTTCCACACTCAGTTGAGATTCTTTTGACAAGAACGAGAACACAACATCTCACTCCTAGTTGGCTGACTAAGAATGAAAGAGTGATTTTGGGAGCAGAAAATGTGACAGTGATAAGATGCACAATAATGAATCCTGCCACATTATTGCCAGATCCATGTTGTGAAGAAGTGAAAGATGAGATTGATCATGATTGTCTGGATGTGACTGAATTGTGTACTAAGCCCCGCCCAGACATAAAAGAAACACCATCGAAGGAATCAGATCATGAATTATTCGTGGATGGGTCATGTTTAAGAACAGAAGGAGGAGGATTAAGTGCTGCATGTGCTGTATATAAAATGACAGGGGTAGTTGAAGCATCCTGTTTACCGGGAGTCAAGTCTGCACAAATAGCCGAATTGGTGACCTTAACAAAGGCATGCAAAAAGGGGAAAAATTGGAGAATAACCATATTTACGGACAGTCAATATGGTTTCGGGGTTGTGCATGATTTTCGCCAACTCTGGATGCAGAGGGGATTTCAGACTTCTTCAGGATCTCCTATCAGAAATAGTAAAAATGTAAAAGATTTGTTGGAAGCATTACAATTGCCAAAAGAAGTAGCAGTTGTTAAATGCGCTGCACATCAGTCAGGAAATGACTATGTGATGGCCGGTAATAGATATGCAGACCAAATTGCTCGATACTGTGCAAGAAATACAATGTCAATTAACAGAAAAATTGAAACGGGAAAAACCAGCTGCCAACTTATGTTTTTCTCAGTTCCAGAAACATGGGATGAGGTCAGACAGTTACAAGAAGATGTTGAAGAAAAAGAAAAAGAGATCTGGATAAAATCAAGTTGTACAAAAAGGACAGAAGATGAAGTGTGGGTGTACTTAGATGGCAGACCAGTCAGATCTGCCTCCCTCCGAGCCGCCTCCACAGGCTTCACCCAAAAACCAAGCCCACTGGACCGACTTCAAAATCTATGACGAACACTCCGTCTCGAAAATCCTATCCACCTTAAATCCGAACAACCACTTTAATGACCCACTCCCCTCTAACTGCCTAGCTGCTGCCGCCCAATCCATCATTCCTAGCTGGACTGCAATAATTAATGCCTCCCTTCTTCAGGGATCGATACCTGACTCTCTGAAAGCCGGTCAAGTCCTACCCATCCTAAAAAAGTCGGCGCTTGACCCTGCCTCCCCTGACAACTTTAGACCCATCTCTAACAAACCACTGTTAGCTAAAGTTCTGGAGAAGTGTGTGCAACAGCAGCTGAGCCAACACATCACTAACTTCCACCTACTAGATGACTTCCAATCCGGTTTCAGGCCAGGGCACAGCACGGAAACCACCATTCTCCACATTGTGGATGATGCCCTGCAAGCCCTTGACCAAGGCAAAACCTGTCTCCTAATCCTCCTAGATCTATCCTCGGCCTTCAACACGGTCAACCATGAAAAACTACTCGAACACCTCAAACTCAGGATGGGAATGGATGGCTCTGTTCTTGAAGGGTTTAGGTCCTTCCTCCACAACCGCTCTCAGAGATTCCTAATTAACGGCAACCTGTCTGCTCCCTCTCCGGTCACGGTTGGAGTCCCCCAAGGATCAACCCTGTCCCCTACCCTCTTCAACCTTTGTTGTATTCCTCTTAGGGTGTCCATAACGGGCTTTCCAATATCATGTCCTTATCTAGGCACAATTCGCCCTGCCCTTATATAGGCATAAAATCCCAGGCCTTATTTAGGCATTAAACCGTGCACTCCAAATACAGGCATGGTCTCTGACATCCGTCCACCCTAACGTCACAACGAGTTCGTGAAGAACAGACCCTTAGGCTGCGGGAGTTTTCCTAGCCCAGGACTATTGATTTCTTCAAGGCCTCATATATTATGCATGAACCATTATTCCTTAGGGGTTCATCCATGACGTCTTTCGCTACCCAATTCACGTCAATGCTAACATTCCTAAGGTACTCTCAGGTATAAATATACCTTCCCTAGCCCCTGTAAACTAGAGGAGACCTCGACTTCAGAGGAGCCCGTATCCTGGCCTGACGCACTGAGAAGACGCTGTCATCCCTGCACGCAGAGAGTCCCGCTTCCAGTGATCTGACTTCCCTTGCGGGGTGTTGGAGTTCGAGTCTGACAAAGAGATTCCAACCTCTCTCATTCTTCAGGTATGGAGCTGATAAGAACCTAGAGGGACTCTTGGCATACTAGGCATACTAGACTTAACATACTCTTAGTATACCATAGTAAGGAATACTTCACCTACTTCATACCTCGTCCTACACCTAGGTTAGGTTAGGTACATTGGGGTAGAACTAGCTTAGCAACGCATCGTATGAGTACTCGCATTTTTAGTCTGTGTTATTTATGTAACAGCATCTGAACTAAAAGATAATGCTATCGCAGTATTATTTATTTCTACTGCTCACCCTGTACATTATTTATCTCGCATACTGTCTTGTGATCGTAACCGCACATTATACTTACACCAGAAACAAGACTGTTCAATAAACCTTTTATTGAAACACCCGTCTATTTCTTTCTGTGTAACTTTGGAGAAAACTAAGCATGCACGATTGAGCTGAGTGAAATAGTTATCTATTGTTTCCACGACTCTGGGACACGTTCTGATTCTAAAGGGAAACATAGTGGTCATGCTTTGCGGCTGCCAGAAACTACTCCTTCTTGTTGTCAAGGAGTTTCTAGTGGCCTCTGAGCTAGCTGGCACAAGTAATTAAGTTTAATATACTCGATAGGGACATACTGACCTTAGTCCTATGTCAAACCTATAGGATATATTATTCCAATGCGCAGAGCCTATTAGGGAAATAGGAGCTACACTACATGGCGCCCAACGGTTTGGTAAGGCGGTAATTCAACGTTAGATACTGAGTAACTCAGCCGTGCTATTTTCTCTCAAGACCCCGACCCATATACTCCAAAAGACGTCTGGAGTGGGCAGGGTTAAGTATCCACTAAGGCTACATAGGGAAGTACCCTATATATTAGCTGTTTGGTTTGCTCAACGTTGAAGGATACAGTGTTCCAAAATATTGTGCACCTTATCTTTGTTTCCTTGAAACTTGTTTTACATTTTTCAAAAAACAAAATGCCTGACGGGGACAATGTCACCGAAAACGGTGGAGCTGCGGCTGATCAAGCCCAAGCAGCAGTTTTTAACCTTACAGGTTTAAATGAAACCGAGGAGGGTGTTATAGACATCCCTCAAAACTTAAGAAGAGCCATAACTCTAAAACTTATAAAACATGGCCTACCGCCAAGAGGAGGTAGAGCAGTTTTCGTGATAGAGGCACATGAATCCTTTCAGACAGAGGTATTCTATTCATGGGTAATACTTCCTGAATGCAATCCAACATCACACACATTTCACTTCTACAAAGAAGATGATCTACCAGAGGAATACATTCCTTTCGAGGATATTGAAATTCCATTAACATACCAGGAGCATCAGCTCTGGTTTAAAGGCGCCCTAAAACATCACAAAAACATTACAAGGCTCGGTCCCCTAGGGAGACCAGGAGCAATATGGCCGATTTTAGCCGGCTACACACCTCATCCTGAACTGGATATAATGACAGATGAGGAACTACATACTCAAATAAAAGAGTTATTAAAAATCTACAGACAATTAGTCCAATATGTCATGCGGACTCTCACAGTCCAACCACCCTTCACTATGCAAAATCAGACCCCTCATCAGGGGACTACACTAAAAATTACACCACAGACTCTCAACTCAGTCATGGGTAAAATGCCCACAAAATGTGAGCAAATTCCATTACTCAAATCGAAGCAGTATTTCCAAATACTAGCCCGTATGAGAAACACAGAATCCTAACAATCAGTTTACCAATGGGGATCACACCACAACTGGAAGACTGCACCACTTGGGGTTCAGTCTTTGCTGCCATCTATACTAAAACACATGGCATTCCGTCAATTGCGGTAATACCTGATGTCCTAAAACAAATTCAAAACGAATACGGGGCAGAGCCTGCTCTAAATTTAGGTATGAAATTACTGAAAAATTTCGACCAGGTCTCAACAATAATATTTTCTAATATTAAAGGAGAGGCAGCAGCAGTTGCGATCCGCCAAAAATTGAGGGAATTCGATGTTACAGAACATCAAACTGAGCTACCCAGAATAATAGAACAATCTTATGCTGAATTAGGCAGAGATAGTTTGGGTGGAAGAAAAGTGAAGCCGAAGCTATTTGAAAGTCCTGAGAAGGACTCAATTAAACAAACTCCTACATCTTCTAAAAAGAAGTGGGAAACTAATAAACAAAATTCAAACGAGAAGCGTTCTCAATCCCGAGGTAGGTCTCCTCAAAAGGAGCCCTCTGAAAGGAGGTATAACCTCAGGAATAGGGATAATTTGAGAAAACCTGATAGGTATCATGATACTGATACACGTTCCTCTCGTTCCTTTCAGATCTCATCACAGACTTCGGAAAGAAGAGGACGGACGGAACACAGAGAAGAACGCGTGAAATCAAAAGACGACAAACACGCTCCAAAAACTAAGGCTAAACCTCAATTCTCCAAAAAGAAAGTAGCAGGTCTAAAGATTAGACATGCCGAGAATACTGAGAACACAACTCAAGAACGGAGAATGGGCTCAGACCATGCTGGACAGTGCAGCAGAAGTCACAATAGTTTGCCAGAACGTGAAGGAACTTCTGGAGATAGTGGACTTGAATGAGTACATTACAGTCGAGACTGTAGACACCAGGGTTAGTACTCCACAAAGGTTATTTGAAATAACACTCCGGATGGAGGAAGACAAACCTAGACAGGTGAAAGCACTTTTTTGGGAAAGACTATCAAAGGGCTATGACATACTTCTAGCAGAAAAAGACTGGCCACCACAATTTGTCAGGGAGTGCCCACATGGCGAGGACATTATTATGCCTGCCTTCTCCAACCATATTCCAATTCACTAACAATATACATATGCCAGGAAATGGGCAGTAGCCCAGGCCCCATCATTATATAAAAATCATGTAGGATGGGATGAGGACTCACCTCACCATATAATACATCTGAAACATGAACCTACTGCACAAAGGCAGTACCCTATAAAGCAAGAAGCTAAAAACAGGTCAGGGAGATCTTAGATCAACTTGAATATCAAGGGGTGATTGAAACATGCACCTCCTCAATGAACAATCCTTTGTTTCCTGTCTCCAAACCAGACAATACATATCGTCTAGTTTTGGATTACAGACACCTAAACACTTGTTCTAAAACTTTTGCAGTGCAAAATGCACATAGCACAGCATTAATGAATAACATTGTGCGTAAAAATATAAAACCACATTAGATATCTCAAATGGTTTCTTTTGTCAAAACATAGCACCTGAAAGCAGGTACTTAACAGCATTCTCCATAATGGGGACCCAGCGTCACTTTTGTCGACTCCCACAAGGGTTCAAGAATAGCCCAGGTTTATTCTCAGCGAGGGTAATGGAGTTGCTACAAATTTATGACAATGAGGCATTGTCCTATGTCGATGACATCTATCTGACGGACGATGACCTGGACAAACACTTGAACAGGGTGAGCACCATTATATTGGGTTTCGCCTCTGAGGGCTACAAGTTCAACTTTAAAAAGTCCAGAATTGCCCATCTCAATGTCCTATTTCTAGGATATGAGCTTTCAAGTGAAGGCAAGAGCTTGGCAGCTAACTTTTTAGAAAAGTGTGCGCTGCTCCAACCTCCAAAAACGCAAAAAAAATTACAATCCATCCTGGGTTTCCTAAATTTTGGAAGAACCTACATTTTAAACTACGCAGAAAGGGTTAAACCTCTCTATGCATTAATCAAACCTGATTTTTCAATCAGAAACTGGACACAAGAACACACAGAAATCTTGCGTTCACTTCAAGCTAACATGTTAGCAACAAATCACTTACAAACACGTGTAAGTCATCGTAATTTGGTGATCCGAATAATTTCGGGTCAATGTGGATTCACATACTTAACTTTCAATGAAGGTGACAAAATACCAAGGTTGTATGTTGGAACATCGAGTTCCCCAACCACGACTTCCTAACAACGAGGTCGCAACCACGACCTTGTCTAAACCACGATTTTTACCACGCATTCCTTTACCACGATTTTTCGTGGTAAAGGAATGCGTTTTAAAAATGCTTTCCAACTAGTACCCCGATCCCCCACCCCTTAAAACGAATTCCCCCAGCCTAAAAGTAAACACGATCACCCACACACACTAAACTAATTCCCTCCCATCCTAAAAATATACGCGATCACCAACACATCCTTAAACCAAACACGATCACGCACACCCCTAAAAACTAACCCCAAACCCCTAAAACTACCCCCAAACCCCTAAAAACTAACCCCAAACCCCCCAACCCCGGCATACTAACACCAATCTCCCCCGCCCTCCTAAAACTAATTCCCCACTCTAAAAATAAACACGATCACCCACAAACCCTAATAACTAATTCCCCCTTCCCTAATAATATACACGATCACCCACACACCCTAAAAACAAACACAACACCATTTCAACTAATTCCCCACCTTAAAACTAAACCCCAAACCCCTAAAAACTAAACCTAAACCCCCACCACCCCCTGAAAATTTACCCCTCTTACCTGTTCCTCGACGATCTCCTCTCTGTTCTTCGACGATCTCCTCTGCGACGCTCCTCGGAACTCCGCCCTGCCCGAACACTAGATCGAATCAGCCTTAACCACGCACATGCGTGGTTAAGGCTGAGTCGTGTTCGGGCAGGGCGGAGTTCCGCTTGTGACTCCGGAACTCGTTGTTCCGGAGTCGTTGTTCAGGATGTTTCCCAATACCAATC
>CAWUFW010031841.1:0-14857 GCA_963921515.1 Calotriton arnoldi | reverse complement strand
ATCACAGGGGCACATGATGTACACAGGCAGTGCAAAGCTGACCATGGACAGTTTGCCAGACGTCACTACATGGTATCATTGCATGGGAAGTAAAACCATGTTCAAATGCACTGTCACTGCACCATACCTGTCCAGTGCAAGTCACTACACACTATGGGGGTGACAACTACTCAGTGAGCCTGCTAGCCAGTGGTGTGCAGACTCTCAGCCTTGCTAGTCAGACAAAATGCACATTCAGAAAGGCAGTGCACAGAACACTCACCTGCTCCCCTGGTGTCCCATACAGCTTGCTGTTCTGTGGAAGTAGGCTGTCCAGCAGGGCCTGGTTCTCTTCAAGGCTGAAGGCTGGGGCTCTCTCCACAGTACGTGCCATTGCAGGGTCCAGAGGGGCAGAGACAGCAGCAGTGCAGTGGCAGATGTCGTCTTGGAGCATGTAGTGCAGGCAAGTGGGCTCTCAGGGGAACAGCCAGCAATATATATGTGCTGGAGAGGCAGATACTGTCCCTTGTGTCCAAAGTGATAGGTCCAAGTCGTTTGCATCTTCTGAATCTGGCCAATCCATGGAATAGCAGCACCAAAACACGCCCACAGCATCCTTCAAATCTTCAACTTCATGACATACATGATTTTGCAACATTGTTGTGGGTGACCAACTGATTTTCCAGCAACCGAGTCGTTCGAAATTCGAAAACGCGTCCGTTGCCAGGCAAGCCCATTGTCAATGGGTGCGCACCGATCGGTCCATTGCGGTACAACGCTCACAGGGGTACAACGCGTACCCGCACACATTGAAAGCAATGGGCCGGCCGGAGGCACCGATCGGTCCATTGCAGTTCAACGCGCACAAGCGTACCAACGCGTACCCGCACACATTGAAAGCAATGGGCCGGCCGGAGGCACCGATCGGTCCATTGCAGTTCAACGCGCACAGGGGTACAACGCGTACCCGCACACATTGAAAGGAATGGGCCGGCCGGAGGCACCGATCGGTCCATTGCAGTTCAACGCGCACAGGGTACAACGCGTACCACACACATTGAAAGCAATGGGCCGGCCGGAGGCACCGATCGGTCCATTGCAGTTCAACGCGCACAGGGGTACAACGCGTACCCGCACACATTGAAAGCAATGGGCCGGCCGGAGGCACCGATCGGTCCATTGCAGTTCAACGCGCACAGGGGTACAACGCGTACTCGCACACATTGAAAGCAATGGGCCGGCCGGAGGCACCGATCGGTCCATTGCAGTTCAACGCGCACAGGGGTACAACGCGTACCACACACATTGAAAGCAATGGGCGGCCGGAGGCACCGATCGGTCCATTGCAGTTCAACGCGCACAGGGGTACAACGCTGCACTACCGCGACATTGAAAGCAATGGGCCGGCCGGAGGCACCGATCGGTCCATTGCAGTTCAACGCGCACAGGGGTACAACGCGTACCCGCACACATTGAAAGCAATGGGACGGCCGGAGGCACCGATCGGTCCATTGCAGTTCAACGCGCACAGGGGTACAACGCGTGCCCGCACACATTGAAAGCAATGGGCCGGCCGAGGCACCGATCGGTCCATTGCAGTTCAACGCGCACAGGGGTACAACGCGTACCCGCACACATTGAAAGCAATGGGCCGGCCGGAGGCACCGATCGGTCCATTGCTGTTCAACGCATCACTGTACATGTGACTGGCATATGTCAGCATGCCTGTCTCAGATGGACATATGCCAGCCACAGATAGCTCCCAGGAGTGAGGGGCACACCTACATCACGACAGCCTGTCCAAACCTTATCATAAGGCATGTAAGGCTGCATTTCCTATTGTGTGTATGTTGGTGTACATGTTGTCCTGTGGGTGTCACCTGTGGGCAGCCACCCCCAGGCTGTGCACGTGTTCATGGGGACAGGATCATGGGTGTTACGTGTACATGACCACTGTGATGTGCAACTGTTCATATCTGTGCATGTGCCATGGTCACATTTCACAGTGGTGTATGTGTATGTCATGTCACATACCCCGTGAGTCCCATGTGGGACGGTATGTTTGAGCCAGGGTGTCCCAGTGGCACAATAGTGATGGTCCTCCACAGTCTTTGTGCATGTAGTGTTTACAATGTCTCTGATTTCATGTGCACAATGGGAGACAGTCTCCACATCCACGTTGTGTGTGCATGGACTCTGATGTTGTGCGTGTGGTGTCACAGACGTCCATGTCTGTCCTGCCGTGGCAAGTGGGGCCACTACCTGTGGGGTTCATGGTTGTTTTGCTGTGGTGTATACATGATACTCCATGTAATGCCAGTGTCCATGTGGCATTACAGGGTCCCTGGGAATGTACCTGTCGTTGAGCTGTGGTGCCTGGGGCACATCTGTCCTCACATGTCACTGTGGGGGTTATTGTGACACGGCAGCAGGAGATGGGAACTGTGACACGGCCTCATGATATCCAATGGGCCAACCTGGGACAAATTGATGCCACCTGTAGGACCGTGTTGACAGATGTTGGCCATGTATGTACCATACATGTCCTTCCGGTACTGCACACTTCATGTAGTTGTGCCTCATAATGATGTATGTTGGGATCTTGAGTGTGTTCAATGCCGCATATGTGGGGTGACTGACAATCTTGCTTACTTCTCCTCTGCACTGCAGGGCTCCTGCTGTCCATCGGCCATTCCCAGACCTGGCAACGATGGTGGAATGGGACAGCATCCGACGGTACCGCTTCACCAGGCAGCTGATTGAGGATTTGGCAGTGCAGTTGTCCCCACATTTGCAGCCTGGCCGGCCGTATCCTACAGCGCTGACCCCCAAGGTGAAGGTGATGGCAGCCCTACACTTCTTTGCCACTGGTACCTTCCAACATACTGTGGCGACTGCTGGTGGGATGTCACAGACCATGTTCAGCCATGTGCTCCGCGATGTTTTGGCGGCAATGTTGCTCTTCCTGAACCGGTACATCTATTTCCCTAGACTGCGACGACTCACTGACGTGAAGAGTGACTTTTATGCCCTGGGGAGGATGCCGCATGTCATTGGCTCCATTGATGGGACACATGTGGCTTTGGTACCACCACAGGCCCAGGAGCAGGCCTACAGGAACCGCAAGCACTACCACTCGGTCAATGCACTGGTGGTGTGTCTTGCAGACATGACCATCACACACGTGTGTGCCCGTTTCCCTGGTTCAGCACACGATGCCTTTGTGATGAGGAGTAGTCGCATCCCCAGGATGATGGCACAGATGCAGAACCAGCGTGCCTGGCTTGTCGGTGTGTACTGACTTTGTGCCATTGTGTGTGATCTGATCTGTAGTATTCCGCCCACTTTTCCAAGTCAGCTAATGTGCACTTGTCTGTCCATAGGTGACTCGGGATACCCCAACATGCCGTGGTTGCTGACACCCCTCAGGAACCCTGTGACACCTGCCCAGATGCGCTACAATGAGGCACATGGTCGGACCAGGAGAGTCATTGATCGGACCTTTGGTCTCCTGAAGAGCCGCTTCCGCTGCCTGGACAAGACCGGAGGGTCCCTCCCATATGCCCCTGCGAAAGTGTGCAAGATTATCATCGTCTGCTGCATGCTCCACAACCTGGCAGTGCGGAAGGAGTTGCCTCTCATCCAGGATGACAATGACCAACATCCGCCACCTGTGGAGGATCCTGGCCTGGACCACGATGCCAGTGACGATGATGGTGATGGTGATGTCCGCACACAGCTCATCACCAACTTCTTTAGCTGAATGTGAGTATCCTGAGGTGTCATGTCAATGATGTGAGTTGGCATGATGTGTGGGTGGTGCTCTGGTGCTGTTGGAGTGTGTCCATGGGCTACTTGACTGGATGTGTGTTGCGATGTGTGGTGACAGGTGGGCTGTACTCCCCAACAGTGTTGACATGCTAACTTGGTTCTGGGTGGGTATCTTGTAACATGTATTGTGCATGAGTTTTGCTGTTCTGTCCTGTACTCCATTGCTTTTGACTGTGTGTCATTTCTGTCCTTCACAGGGTACTTTCAGATTCCTTTGGTCAACTGTGTCCACCGACGACGTGTTTGCACATCCAGGCTGGTAGCTGTTGTGTCCCTACAGGTGATGTGCGCCACACCCATGGACTTCCTTCCGTCTACAGTTGTTGACTGTGTGCCCGCTGCCAGGTGGGGTTACCTTGCATCTGTAGTGGTTACGGCATGTTGCAACTATGTAATAGACCTGTGCTTCACTTTGTGATGTGCGTTGTCTGTGGTCACACATTTGACTGCCATTTGCTTACTGCACCTGTGGGCTACTTGACTACAACTGGGAATGGGTGTGGTGTCTGTGCATTGCACCGTCTTCCCTGGCAACATCAGTGTAGGCAATGAGTCAGATGGCCTAGGTGTGTATGTGTCGTGTAGCCCTGGTGGTGTGTCTCCCTCATGTGTGTCACGTTGCCTGTACTCACATGCCTGTGTTGTCCTTGCTGTTGCTGTTCGCATACACAGTGTCATTTTGCAGTTCATCATCCCCATAACAGCACCCACGTTGGAATCACGACAGAGGCAAGTATGGTGTATTAGTGTGTTTATTGTGATACATTTGTGTTAATAGTGCATAGGATGGGTTGTGCTGTACATGAATCTTGCAATCCCAAGTTCCTAGGTGAATTGTAAGTCCGGGTAGACAGGATCCCCAGTATCGGGGCCACAGTTGTCTGACACATTGGTCCAACTTGTACTCCCCATGCAATGTGTGGGAGTAGTGTTGCCGTCAACAGGGTGAACAGTCTGTGCACAAAGGCGAACATCCAGAACAGGTTCAGGCTTCCTGGGAGTTGCGCTTGGCCATCGGCCTCTCACTTTTCCCTCCTCGGACGACCCCTCTTCTTGGGGGGCCCTCAAGTGCAGGCTGCTGCGGTGCAGGGGACGCTCCGCCAGAGTCCTCCTCCCTCCCTGTGGCAGTTGCAGTTTGTTCGGCACCAGATGTTGTTGGCACACAGGAGGTGTGGACTGGTTGCTGTTCATCTGGCGGAGGCATTGTAAAATGTCCCTGTGCACCGCCGTCATCTCATGCAGTGCATCCCACTTGGACTCCACGCGGACATGTGTGAGTCCACACGGGACATGTGTGACTCCACGTGGGACATGTGGGAGTCCAAGCGGGCATGATGGGCAGCCTGCTGCTGTTTAATGTCTCTGAGGAGCCCCACTACCTGGCTGAGCTCTCCGGTGCTGGACTGGTACGCATCAGCTATGCGTACCAGTTGTGGGTCGTCATGCACACCAGCAACGTCTGCAAGCAGCGACCTCTGTCTCCCACCCCTCCCACCACCCCTGCTGACATGTGCAGTGTGTGCAGTGGCACGCACAGATAACCCTGGTCCACCTTGGGGGTTGGTGGTGGTGGTGGTGTCCATGGCCCCAGGTTGGTCCAGGGTCACTGTGCTGGTGTTGCTCCTTATTCTGTCCATGTCGGCAGGGATGGTATTCGTGGTGACAGTCGTTGTAGGGGTGGGTGCAGGGGTGCAGCTGGTGGTCCTGCTGGTGCTGCAGCTGGTGGTCCTGCTGGTGCTGCATGTTGACTTGCACCGGATGTGCCAGGTTGTTCTTCATCGTCCGAGGAGGACAGAGGCTGTACGACGCCAGTGAGCTCGGCATCCTCTTGAGCCTGGGACTGGGACTCCTCAGCGTCTGCTGCTGTGTCCCCATCATCACCTGTTTTTGGGAGACACAAACAATGTATGTCATGTTTCTGCAGGCATCAATGGTTGACACACATGACAGTTGTGACTGTGCCTCTGGGTGCGGGCCTGTACATTGCATTGTCCTAAGTCGTCACAGTCAGGGGTTGATATTGGTGTGGCACATTGTCCTGCATTATTTGGGCATTACTATGTATTTTCTGGGGTGTGAACATGGTCTGCATTGGTTGTGTTTGGTTGACAGCCGGCCCTCCTTCCCACCCACCCAGCCAGTCAGTTATCCCACCATGGAACGTGCTTGCGTTGCAGGGAGTGTAAGTTGTCTCTCAGGATGTCAGTCAGTGGTGTCCTGCTGTTTGTTGGTGCACAGTTGGCAGCAGGGCCTTGTGCTCCCCACAGCAGTAGCCAGTGTCAGCCATCTTGTGAGTCCTTCTCCACTCCCTGTGATGTGAGCATGGTTCAGGGTGGTGTTGATGGGCCAGTTGTGAGGCTGAGCAATGTCTGTGACTACGACTCCCATCATGCTATTGCCTCCACCCCCCTTCCCAGCATGCCCATGCTTCCTTCCTTTTGACTCTGCTTCCCTGTGGGGTGGGCTGGCTGTGCTGACAGGATGGCTGGGAGTGTTGTCCTGGCAGTTGTTTGGCTAAGAGTCCCAAGAGTGTCCCTGTGCTTCACACAACATAACCCAGGGTGGTGGTTCTTTGTGGGATCTTGTGTTAGGATGGGGGGCATTGCATTCTACCAGGTGGGTTCTGTGGAGTTTGTGTTGGGGGTGTGTGAGGGGAGGTGCTTGTGACTATGGTCAGTGCTGCAAGTCCCCCTTCCCACCCAGCTAGCCAGATTTCCCACCATGGAACGTGCTTGCATTGCAGGGAGTGTAAGTTGTCTCTCAGGATGTCAGTCAGTGGTGTCCTGCTGTTTGTTGGTGCACAGTTGCCAGCAGGGCCTTGTGCTCCCCACAGCAGTAGCCAGTGTCAGCCATCTTGTGAGTCCTTCTCCACTCCCTGTGATGTGCGCATGGTTCATGGTGGTGTTGATGGGACAGTTGTGGGAGGGCAATATGTGTGACTGCGACTCCCATGATGCTATTGGCTACACTGACTTGGCCAGCATACACAGAATTCCTTCCTTTGAGTGGTCTTCACTGTGTGTTGGTGTTGTTGTGGTGGCTACATGTGTGGATGTGTTTGTTAGTTCTATTTGTGCCACTGCCTAGCTGTAGTTGTGCTTGTGTTTGTACATGTGTTGGCACAGTTGGATGTGACTTTTTGATGGCATGTGTTGTGTTTATCTGACTGACATACACATTTTGGGATGATTCTGTTCTAGTTGCTGTGTAATTGCTATGAGTGCATGGTTTGACTCTCCCCTTGACAGTGATGTGTGTGTTTTGTGGCAGTATATTGTGTACATTTGTTGTGTACTCACCAGGCTCTGGGATGTCCTTCTAGTCCATATACGCTCACTGGCGGAAGGATGGCCCGCACCTTCTCCTCCCAGGGCCTGAGGTATATTGGCTTGGCAGGAGGGCCACTGCCGGTGTGTTGGCTGTTGATGTAGTCTTTCTTCAGCATGTCCCGTACCCTCCTGCGCACGTCATACCACCTGTTCTGGATGTCGGTCTTTGTGCGCTGACATGGTGATTGGGCGTTCACCCTGTTGATGATCCTCTCCCACATCTTGGTTTTCTGCGACATGGGGGTCTGTTGGACCAGTGTGCCAAACAGCTGTGGCTCCACCCTGAGGATCTCGTCTACCATGACTTCCAATTCACTATCTAGGAACTTGGGATTCTTCTTGGGGGGCATGGTGATGGGTGGTGATGGTGGGTGATGTGTGTGTTGGTGTGCAGGTGAGGGTGTGTGAGTGTGTGTTTTGCTGGGTGTATGTGAGGTAGGTATTTGTTGGTGTGCTGATGGTGTGTGGCTTGTGTGAGGGATGAGCTGTTGGTGTGTGGTTGCTTTCTCTTGGGTGCTGGCAGTGGAATGGCATTTGCAAAGGCTCATGGTAGTGATTTGTGTCCTTTATATAGGTGGAGTTGTGGGTGTGTCTTTGTTCTCTGTCCCCACCCCCCAGTATTTATTGGCTTGGTAATTGCTTGTTTGGCCTTTTTTGGGTGATTTTTCCTTTGTGCTGTTTGTGTATGTTGGAAACGTTCTTGTGACCGAGTCGGACCCTGCATTGGTCTCGTACGGTGTTCTCCGTTTCGTTCACGCTGTGTTTGTGGTATTTTCTATGCTGCGTACGCGTCGGTCGCGGTGTATTGTGTTGCTTTGGCTCGGTTTTGTATGCGTGTCGGTCGTGACGGCTTGTTCTCCGTCCGACTCGCTCGTGGTTTTCGCGCCTTGCATCGTACTTTGCGGTTTGGAGTTAGCGTGTACGTTTCGGTCGGATTTGTTCCGGGTGCGTGTCGGTCGGTTGGATTCGCGTGTTTTTCCGGCCGGATTGCTGTTTTCCGTGCGGCTCGGTCGGTCGACTTGGTTTCGGTACGTGTCGGTCGGATTTTCGCGCCTTGCATCGTACTTGGCGTGTCGGGCGCCACGGGTACGTGTCGGTCGGTATTTTTTCCGGATCCGAGTCGGTCGGTGCTTTTTCCGGCCCGAATCGGAATCGACCCCTCTGTGTTTCATCAGGTTGGACCGGATGCGACCACTCTCGAAAGAAAACCAGCTCATGACTTGAATCCCGGAGATTGGGTCTGCATAAAAGTCCACAGAAGAAGAAACTGTTTGGTTCCCCACTGGGACCAACCATGACAAGTGATCCTGGTGACAACCACTGCAGTAAAATGTGCAGGAGTGAAACACTGGGTACATGCCAGTCACACCATCAGAGTTCCAGATCCTGAAGCTCGACCTGTAAGTCGACATCTGGAAATATATGATACCAGTTCAGCATCCGATGCAGAAGAAGGAACGAACAGGGCCCCAGAACCTGAAGATCGACCTGTAAGTCGACATCTGGAAGTCCCAAGTACCAGTTCAACGATAGAAGAAGAAAATAAAATAGCAAAGGTTCCAGAATCTGAAGATCGACCTGTAAGTCGACATCTGGAAATATCAGACACCAGTTCAGCCTCTGATACAGATCACTCAGATTGTGATGAAAATCTGAAACAGGATTGGAAATTTGATACCATAAAAGAGGAAACTGAGCAAAGAGATAGCAATAGCGAGCAACTAAGTACAAACTGTGGTAAAGATCCTTCAGAAATCATTTTAATAGATGAAGAAGGGATAGTTTCAAATAGAAAGATAGAAGAATCGGAAGATTCCCGAGGAGCAATAGGGACAGATCGGCGAATAAAGGAACAGGGAAATCTAGAAACAGATAGAGAGATCAACACAGAATCGGAAGAACCTCGAGGAGGGACAGAAGTAGGCGATCAAGGAAAGAGACAAGGAGGATCAGAACTAGAGGAAAGAGGTGAAATCATAAAGTTCAAGATAAGTGATAATAAAGAAAGGTCTGAATCAGAATCAGAAGAAAGTGGAGAAGAAAGAAAACAGAAATTAGAAACAAGGAAGAGAACTTGGAGAGCAAAAAGAGAGGAAAAAGAAAGTGAACCAAAAAGGCCGAGAAAAGGAGATAATTGGCCTCACGAAATTAAAAGATTGAGATACAAGATCATAAACTTGAATGGAAAGAAAGCAGAACAAGTAAATGAAATAACAAGTCAAAAGGAACAAGAAAAACAAGGTGGAAAACACTTGCAGAAAACAAAAAGAGTAAAGAAAGCTAATCTGAAGTATAAATCGCTCTGAATGGCTATACATTGCGTTGACTGATATCAAAGAAGAAGAAATCACTCACGAGAACCCTGAACCAAGCTACAACCAAATGGGTGAAAGTGAAGTGCAACAAGTTTAAAGAAACTTGAAAGATATTTCTACCGGACTGGACAAAACACCGAATTTGACAAGAAAGAGTTCTGAAAAGAACTAAAGAAAGTACCAAACTAGACAAAGTGAGAGCATAGGGTGGCTAAGAGGTCATTTCTGAGGTGTGGTGACACATTTTCTTTACATATTATAAATATAGGTATTAGAACAAAATGGTAGATACTAAAAATAGAACATGTAGATGTGAGTTCTTACGTAGATGGTGTAAGATGTGCTTCTTTTGTACAGGATTATTAATGACCGTATGGATTATTTTAGCAATCACCATTCCAATTAGATTAGCTGTAGAAGAAACGTCTATATTAAAGAATAACACAGAGAAAGAAAAAGGAGCTAACATGCAGGAAACAGCTATATTAAAAAGTAGTGCAGAGTTACATAAAGACAAATCAATAACAGATTTTTCAAAAATGTTTTCACTAAATTATTGTATGAGTATGTAGAAACAATGGATGTGAGAGATTGTTATGTTTGTATGCAATTGCCTGCGTCTGTTGCAGAAGGTGTGGGTGAATAGACATTATATCGAATGATAAATATCGAATTGTAGTAATATCGAAGTTGTAATATCGAATGTTAGATAATATTGAATACATGAATATCGCAATCAAAAATATCGTTATTTTATTTATTTAAAAATATCGAAGTACAAAATATCGAATAAGTAATATCGTAAGTAGATAATATCGAATTGTAAGTATTGTAAAAATATCGAAAGAAAAATATCGAAACTGTAAAATATTACTTTTTAGTCAATAATTAAATATTATGTATTGTTATTAATTTTGTATTATTAAAAATGTTTTAATATTAGTGTGAAAATGTATAAAAAAAATTGTAACATATGTTTTAGGAGCGGGATGTTTAGTTATTAGGGGTAAAGGGTGGGGAGTATTTTAAAAATATTAGTGTAAATTTAGATATTAATTTTAAATTTTTAGAAATTAGAAATTAATTTAAAAAATGAAATTTATATTAAAAGTGTAAAATATATGTTTTTTTAGGAGCGGGATGTTGGGTTATTAGGGGATAAGGGTGGGGAGTAATTTAAAAATATTAGTGTAAATTTATATTTAAATAGAAAATTTATAGAAATTCGAAATTAATTTAAAAACGAAATTAATATTAAAAATGTAAAATATATGTTTTCTTTTAGTAGTGAGATGTTGGGTTATTAGGGTATAAGGGTGGGAAGTATTTAAAAAATATTAGTGTAAATTTAGATATTAATTTAAAATTTTTAGAAATTCGAAATTAATTTAAAAAACCAAATTTATATTAAATATGTAAAATATATGTTTTCTTTTAGGAGCGGGATGTTGGGTTATTAGGGGATAAGGGTGGGGAGTATATAAAAATATTAGTTTAAATTTAGATATTAATTTAAAAAATTTAGAAATTCGAATTTAATTTAAAAACGAAATTTATATTAAAAATTTAAAATATATTTTTTCTTTTAGGAGTGGGATGTTGGGTTATTAGGGGATAAGGGTGGGGAGTATATAAAAATATTAGTTTAAATTTAGATAATAATTTAAAAATTTTAGAAATTCGAAATTAATTTAAAAAACGAAATTTATATTAAAAATTTAAAATATATTTTTTATTTTAGTAGTGGGATGTTGGGTCATTAGGGGATAAGGGTGTGGAGTATTTTAAAGATATCAGTGTAAATTTAGATATGAATTTAAAAATTTTAGAAATTAGAAAATAATTTAAAAACTAAATTTATATTAAAAAGTTAAAATATATGTTTTGTTTTAGGAGGGGATGTTTCGTTATTAGGGGATAAGGGTGGGAAGTGTTAGTTAAATAATATTTAAAAAATATTTATTAAGTAGAAAATTAAAAAATTGCAAATAATTAGAAGAAATAAAGGGGCCCATTACGATACCCGGCGTAAAAAAATGCGCCAGGCATGAAAGCGGCAAAAATCCGCACGCACACACCGTCTGAACACCGACCACGCCATTACGATGACACAAACCGAAAACCGCCATCGGCGGAAAAATCACACAAGATACCGCCCGCCATCGTCCGAGTCGGAGTCAAACCGCCCGCCACGGACGGAAACACGCACGACAACACAAAACCGCCCGCCCTCACGGCCGACACACCGCACGTGAGATTACGATCGCACCGCCATGAGCGCGGAAAACTACAAATATACCGCCCGCCAGCGCAAACAACGCCGATGAGAATCGACACGGCAGAAGCCATGGCGCCCACGTCCCTGCACAGAAACCATCCGCTGACAAAAACAATCGCACACAACATGGCCAACAAGTCCACACAGCAAGGCACGCACAAATACACAAGCACAGTACACATCCCGAAAACACCCCCTGGACAAACAAAAACTACAAAGGCCAGAACCCCAGACACAACACACCTGAAAACAACAGACCATGAGGACACACCCACATAGGTAAGTACAAAAGCAGCACTCCCACAGACCACAACCCCTTGCAACATTGCAAACTAGAGAGGAGAGAAGAGGACACAGTGACACAAAAAGGACAGCAGCACACCACAGAAACGCACACATCACAACCACCACCACCACCACCACCACCAAACACCGGCACCACAAACCCCCTGCACATTACACAACACACACCGCACCAGCACCACAAAACACCATGGCACCACAAAGAATGCCCAAGTTCACGCCCATGGAGCTGACGGTCATGGTCGACGAGATTATCAAGGTGCACCCACAAATCTATGGGAACCTGGTCCAGCACACACCACTAGCCACCAGAAAGAGAATGTGGAACCGGATCGTAGACCAGGTCAATGCAGTCGGGACCCTGCCCAGGAACAGAGTTGAAATCAACAAACGGTGGAATGACATCAAGACCCTGGTCAAGAAGAAGGAGAGCAAGAACAGAGAGCTGGCTGCCGTCACTGGCGGAGGGAATCCCGCGCTCTTCAAGACCTTCAAAGCGTGGGAGGAGAAGGTGCGAGTCATTATACATCCGGAGATCCTCGCCGGATTACCAGGGGAGTGGAGGCTGGTAAGTACAAACTAATGTATACCAGCACACCGCTATGTACTCACATGCACTACCACCATGCCACAGCTCCCAGGGACAAACACCCCCATGTCCAGCACACAATACACAACACATCACACACACATGCAACAGACACCACCACACACAGCCCAAACCGAACAACTGTAAGATGCGTGGGGACATGTGTACACTCAGCCAGCCACGTAACCACCAACAGGTCCCCAAGTATGCCAGAAGCGCCACAACGAGCACCCACCACACCCATGTGTCCGCCATAGCTGCACTAACCGACAAGTAACAGGTAAGTGGCAGGAACACAAAGTGCAGTGGGTGGGAGGGTGGACAGCCCAAGTACAACACACACCAGGCCCCTAGTCCCACAACACAGCAAGGAGGAGCATCCCCCACACCCCACAGCCACGTGTCAGCCACCGCAGTGCACACCGACAGCCGAAAGGTAGACATCACGGTCCACAACAATCGGTGTCAGTGGGTGTCCAGCCACCACCACGACCCACAACACCCCCCACCCCCACAGACCTGCAACATGGAGCACCCCCGCTTAGAACCATGTGGCATCCAGTACAGTGCACGCCCGAACAACCTGCAGGTGGGAAACTGGACAGGGCTGGATTACTGGAGGCATGAGGACCGTAACACGACCAACACATGGGACATGTCACGTAGCAGACGAACACGCAGCACCGCCCACCGTCACGAACAAGTGAACAATGTGCACACGGACATGAACCACAGACTCACACCTCACATGACCCATCACAGACACAGCAACACCCAAGGAGCCACGTCTGCATGCACAAGCCACACTGAATATAGTACCTCACGGCAGCCACTGTGCAACCCATCACACACAACCGAAACACCATTGAAGTCCTGTCCATGTAGCCCCTACTGCCTGTCAACCACACACCCCACAACTACGCCTATGTAAGACAAACAACACTAGACGCAACAGAGCGGAACAACATAAATGCACACGAACACCACTGAACCCATCAAACACACAGACACACCATGCACATACAACATACCATCCATCCCATCCGTCAGCCCCAGTCTCATGAAAGGCATGTCATCCGCACAGCTGCCACACATACAGCAGTCACGCTAAGATACATGCCCATGACCAACCATGTGCCAGAAGTCAATGAAGCGCACGCCACACTGTGAGCAACAACACACAACATGGGCCACACCCCCCGAGCACTGCAGTGATGCACATGGCACAGGGCAGCACGCACACCAAGGAGATGGGACAACTGCAATACGTTGGCTGGCACACAACCATCACTCACTCATAACGATGCGTCCAATGCCATGTCCAGTAATCACAACAGACAGCAAATATGCAGGCCATGTCAGGCATGCACACACCTCAGACCATGCACTGTCATGCTGCCACAACACATGTCACGTTCGGCACCCATGGCTCACAGCATGTACCCCAAAAGCATATTCCATCCCAAATGCAAATCTGGGGCATGGCCCCCATGTTGCCATATGCGTTCCTAAGCGTCCCATTTGAACACCAAAAGCAAAGTACAAACCAGACCCAGGATGGGCCAGGAGCCCGCATACACCAGAGTCACAATAAGTAGGGGCACAGCAACACACCCATCGGCATGGCCAATCCGTCCCATGCCACATGTGCACAGCACACAGTCACATTGCCAAGCACACACAACTACAAATGGTACAGCCACACACACGCCTCCGGGAAACCCATGTACGAGATTGCACGAACTGTTAATGTCAGACGACAAATACATACTTCGCCAGGTGGAACACAATAACAAATCTCATTCTCTCCACAGGTGACGAACTGCTGGATGCTGGGGATGGAGACAGCAGCCAGCACAGCCAGCCTACAAGCCCCCAACGAGGACACACGGATGTGGAGGATCTGTCCTCCCTCTTCGGACACGGACCACCAAGCAGGCCCATCTGGTGTGGCAGGGCCCAGCTGCTCCCCAGGACCCCTCCTACCCACCAACCCATCATCCAGGGCTGCTGAACATTCCCAGCCCCTGCTGCCACTGTTGTTGCGGCCACACCCACGGTCATTGCGGCCACACCCACGGTCATTGCGGCCACACCCACGGTCATTGCGGCCACTACCACTGCCGCAACCGCCACCATCGCCGCACCGACCACCACCACCACCACGTCTTCGCTGGCACCAGCCCCAGCGCAGGTGGTGGCCCGGCCGACTGGATCCACCCTGGGAGCCAGG
>CAWUFW010031840.1:0-14858 GCA_963921515.1 Calotriton arnoldi | reverse complement strand
GGGGGGACTTGCGGGTGGGGGCCTCAGTCCGTCTGCGCCTGGGGGAGGGTGTCCGGGGCCGAGGGGCACTCTGCTCCGTGTGGGTGGGCTTCCTCTTCCCCCGGGATGCTGGAGCAGCTTCATCGGTGGGGAAGAGGCCGAGGTCACAGAGGAAGAGCTGCTGTGACTTTGGGGTTGCATGTGAGGCAAGGGAGGGTGCTTTGGAGGGAGAGGGAACTGAGGACTGCGCAGTGCATGTGGATGCGTGTGTGTGTTCCAGGGCCCCATCCCCTGTGAGTCTGGCTTCAGTCCCCTGAATGTGCGTGCGTGTGCGTTTTGTCATTGGCGTGTGTGTCAGTGTGCTGGATGTGTGTGTGCTGGTGTGTGCCTGTGCCGGTGTGTGTGTGCTTGGGACGGGTAAGGTGCTGGGGAGTGTGGATGGAGCAGAGGCAGGAGGGGTGAGGGACCGTTTGAGGAGGGACACTGCTGCCGTCAGGGAGGAGTCCATGGACCTATTGCCCCTCTGTAGGTCAGACATGCCCGATGAGATGCCCTCCATGAACGACACCAGCTGAGTCAACAGCGCGGTGTGCGCATGGAGGACACTCAGCATGGCTGTCTGCCCTACATGGAGCTGGCGAAGGAGGTACACAGACTCCTCACTCAGGGCAGCAGGGGACACAGGGGCAGGGGGTGCGGTGCCTGGCCCAAAGGAAACACGCTCCCGGACATGGGAGCCTCCACGGACCTGGGGAATGGGAGCCGATGGGAGGGCGGTGGTGGTGCTGGTGGTGGCGGGGACAGCAACACTAGCTGGGGTGTGGTGGCTGCTGACACCCGCCTCCACAAGGGAGTCATCCTCCGAGTTGCTCTGGTCCTCAGCTGAGGTGGATGCTGCTGAGGACTCCTCGGTGTGGCTCCCCTCGCCCTCCGTGCCACTGGGTCCCTCCGACCACTCCTCGGCTGCTGACCCAGTCTGGCTCTCTGGCTCCTCCTGGTCCGTGGAGCTGTCCCCTTCCGTGGCCGTGGATGTATCTGCAAACAATGGGGATACAGACAGACATCAGTCACCTGCACATAACGCACACACCACTGTGAGCACAGCACATCACAGAGCAAGCCCTGGCATCATCAGTTGTACATTGCTAAAAGTGCCCTAATTGAACAGGAGAAGTCAATTGTCAGTCTGATGCCAAGCATGGCACTCACATCCCACATGGCCTTGCACCCATCTGTCTGGTGTCTGTTGGATTGCAACACCCCAGTGTTGACACATGCACCAAGTACACAGTAGTTGGACAGTGCAGAGGACACGGTGTGGACACATCACAGCTCTTGCCACTGAGTCAGTACAGGTTTCCGGATGAAAGGGATGCCCAGAGTCAAATAGGAAATGCATGTGATGCATACCAGCGACAGACACCATGATGCACCCATGTCCTGATAGCCAGCGCCACTATGGTGTGCATGTAGCACATGTCACTCCCCTGCAGGCTCACCAATCAGTAGACACATGCCATGGCGGAGGCATGACTGCAAAGTCATACATCACTGTCTCAGTGATGTATGACTTTGCAGCCAGACAACAACACTCTGCACTGTGTCACAATAGTAGGTCATGGGGAATGCAAGTCCTGGAGCTGCACAAGTGCACATGTACATCCCCCCACAACACATCCTCTTAACCCTCATCTGTCCAGGTCATACCTATTGGACATATGGGAGACCTGTGACACTACCCTCTGAACCTGAGCCCCTCACACTCTGCTGTGCATGGGGAACAGCTGCCTGAACTTCACATTCACATGCCCCAGTCTGCATGGGCAGCTGATCAGACACCTATGTGTCACACAAGTATCGTCTCCTATGGTCACATCTCCAGTGGCATGCTGAGCCCCTACCAAGAAACTCCACAGCAGTCCTGGCGACTAATCCACAGCACACTGACACAGAGGCAGACACCTGAGGGGTCAAATCACTGCGCACAATGTGTCAGCTGATACACGGGAGTGGGAGTACAGAGTGTATTGTATGGCCTGGAGTAGGCATGACTGTCCAGCCCCACATGAATGAGGGATGAGCCCTGGACTGTAGGCAGCTGGCTAAGTATGTGTGACACACGTCATAAACATACTCCTGGGGCCCAAACATTGTTCCCACCCGCAGCATGGGTGTGTGCCAGATACCCCAGCCACATGTGGTGGATCAGCTCAGCAATTGGACCACAGATCAAAGTAACACGCTGAATACATGTCAGAATACAGGCATTGTGTAAGCAATGGACCCACCCATGATGCCCACCACAGAGTCAGGGAAACAGATGCTGTCTCCCACCTTGAGTCAAGCAAACTGCAAGGACACAGTCCTAAGTGACAGAATTCCCTGCATGTAAGGGCCACACCTGGGTATCAGATGAGGAGTGGGCAGTGCACAATAGAGGGACATGGCTCCTGGACAACATGACTGCTGTACTGTGGCAGTTTAACCAGGCCCGAGGAGGGCACATAGCATGTTAGACAGAGTACACAGTGCAGTCTTTGACTCACCCCCTCCTTGCTGCTCTCTGGCCTTCAGCTGCCCATCCAGGTCTGGAAAGACCACCGCCAGGATCCTGAGCATGTGGGGGGTCAGGGTCCGTGTTCCGCCCCTCCTGCGAGGAGGCGACAGCTTCAGCTGGACCCATGCAATCCTCCGGGTCCAGCCCCGAAGGTCCTGCCACCTCTTTTGGCAGTTGCGGATCCGGCGCTTGTAGACCCCCAGGGACCGGACAGCCCGGACGATGTCCTTCCATATCTCATGCTTCCGATGGGCAGAAGCCTGTCAGGATGACAAAGTGATAAGGCCATTACTACACATGCAACATATCCGTGCATGACACAGTTGCATATACATGTCGCAATCACAGGGGCACATGGTGTACACAGGCAGTGCACGGCTGCCCATGGACAGTTTTCCAGAAGTCACTACATGGTATCATTGCATGGGGAGTAAAACCCTGTTCAGAAGCACTGTCACTGCACCATACCTGTCCAGTGCAAGTCACTACACACTATGGGGGGTGACAACTACTCAGTGAGCCTGCTAGCCAGTGGCGTGCAGACTTTCAGCCTTGCTAGTCAGACAAAATGCACATTCAGAAAGGAGGTGCACAGAACACTCACCTGCTCCCCTGGTGTCCCATACAGCTTGCTGTACTGTGGAAGTAGGCTGTCCAGCAGGGCCTGGTTCTCCTCAAGGCTGAAGGCTGGGGCTCTCTCCACAGTACGTGCCATTGCAGGGTCCAGAGGGGCAGAGACAGCAGCAGTGCAGTGGCAGATGTCGTCCTGGAGCATGTAGTGCAGGCAAGTGGGCTCTCAGGGGAACAGGCAGCAATATATATGTGCTGGAGAGGCAGATACTGTCCCTTGTGTCCAAAGTGATAGGTCCAAGTCGTTTGCATCTTCTGAATCTGGCCAATCCATGGAATAGCAGCACCAAAACACGCCCACAGCATCCTTCAAAACTTCAACTTCATGACATACATGATTTTGCAACATTGTTGTGGGTGACCAACTGATTTTCCAGCAACCGACTCGTTCGAAATTCGAAAACGCGTCCGTTGCCAGGCAAGCCCATTGTCAATGGGTGCGCACCGATCGGTCCATTGCGGTACAACGCGCACAGGGGTACAACGCGTACCCGCACACATTGAAAGCAATGGGCCGGCCGGAGGCACCGATCGGTCCATTGCAGTTCAACACGCACAGGGGTACAACGCGTACCCGCACACATTGAAAGCAATGGGCCGGCCGGAGGCACCGATCGGTCCATTGCAGTTCAACACGCACAGGGTACAACGCGTACCCGCACACATTGAAGGCAATGGGCCGGCCGGAGGCACCGATCGGTCCATTGCAGTTCAACACGCACAGGGGTACAACGCGTACCCGCACACATTGAAGGCAATGGGCCGGCCGGAGGCACCGATCGGTCCATTGCGGTTCAACGCGCACAGGGGTACAACGCGTACCCGCACACATTGAAAGCAATGGGCCGGCCGGAGGCACCGATCGGTCCATTGCGGTTCAACGCGCACAGGGGTACAACGCGTACCCGCACACATTGAAGGCAATGGGCCGGCCGGAGGCACCGATCGGTCCATTGCAGTTCAACACGCACAGGGGTACAACGCGTACCCGCACACATTGAAGGCAATGGGCCGGCCGGAGGCACCGATCGGTCCATTGCGGTACAACGCGCACAGGGGAACAACGCGTACCCGCACACATTGAAAGCAATGGGCCAGCCGGAGGCACCGATCGGTCCATTGCAGTTCAACACGCACAGGGGTACAACGCGTACCCGCACACATTGAAGGCAATGGGCCGGCCGGAGGCACCGATCGGTCCATTGCAGTTCAACGCGCACAGGGGTACAACGCGTACCCGACACATTGAAGGCAATGGGCCGGCCGGAGGCACCGATCGGTCCATTGCGGTACAACGCTGCACAGGGGTACAACGCGTACCCGCACACATTGAAAGCAATGGGCCGGCCGGAGGCACCGATCGGTCCATTGCAGTTCAACGCGCACAGGGGTACAACGCGTACCCGCACACATTGAAGGCAATGGGCCGGCCGGAGGCACCGATCGGTCCATTGCAGTTCAACAGCGCACAGGGGTACAACGCGTACCCGCACACATTGAAGGCAATGGGCCGGCCGGAGGCACCGATCGGTCCATTGCGGTTCAACGCATCACTGTACATGTGACTGGCATAGGTCAGCATGCCTGTCTCAGATGGACATATGCCAGCCACAGATAGCTCCCAGGGAGTGAGGGGCACACCTACATCACGACAGCCTGTCCAAACCTTATCATAAGGCATGTAAGGCTGCATTTCCTATTGTGTGTATGTTGGTGTACATGTTGTCCTGTGGGTGTCACCTGTGGGCAGCCACCCCCAGGCTGTGCACGTGTTCATGGGGACAGGATCCTGGGTGTTACGTGTACGTGACCACTGTGATGTGCAACTGTTCATATCTGTGCATGTGTCATGGTCACATTTCACAGTGGTGTTTGTGTATGTCATGTCACATACCCCGTGAGTCCCATGTGGGACGGTATGTTTGAGCCAGGGTGTCCCAGTGGCACAATAGTGATGGCCCTCCACAGTCTTTGTGCATGTAGTGTTTACAATGTCTCTGATTTCATGTGCACAATGGGAGACAGTCTCCACATCCACGTTGTGTGTGCATGGACTCTGATGTTGTGCGTGTGTGTCACAGATGTCCATGTCTGTCCTGCCATGGCAAGTGTGGCCACTACCTGTGGGGGTCATGTTTGTTTTGCTGTGGTGTACACATGATACTCCAGGTGATGCCAGTGTCCATGTGGCATTACAGGGTCCCTGGGAATGTGCCTGTCGTTGAGCTGTGGTGCCTGGGGCACATCTGTCCTCACATGTCACTGTGGGGGGTGACTGTGACACAGCATCATGATATCCAATGGGCCAACCTGGGACAAATTGATGCCACCTGTAGGACCGTGTTGACAGATGTTGGCCATGTATGTACCATACATGTCGTTCCGGTACTGCACACTTCATGTAGTTGTGCCTCATGATGATGTATGTTGGGATCTTGAGTGTGTTCAATGCCGCATATGTGGGGTGACTGACGATCTTGCTTACTTCTCCTCTGCACTGCAGGGCTCCTGCTGTCCATCGGCCATTCCCAGACCTGGCAACGATGGTGGAACGGGACAGCATCCGACGGTACCGCTTCACCAGGCAGCTGATTGAGGATTTGGCAGTGCAGTTGTCCCCACATTTGCAGCCTGGCCGGCCGTATCCTACAGCGCTGACCCCCAAGGTGAAGGTGATGGCAGCCCTACACTTCTTTGCCACCGGTACCTTCCAATATACTGTGGCGTCTGCTGGTGGGATGTCACAGACCATGTTCAGCCGTGTGCTCCGCGATGTTTTGGCGGCAATGTTGCTCTTCCTGAACCGGTACATCTATTTCCCTAGACTGCGACGACTCACTGACGTGAAGAGTGACTTTTATGCCCTGGGGAGGATGCCGCATGTCATTGGCTCCATTGATGGGACACATGTGGCTTTGGTACCACCACAGGCCCAGGAGCAGGCCTACCGTAACCGCAAGCACTACCACTCGGTCAATGCACTGGTGGTGTGTCTTGCAGACATGACCATCACACACGTGTGTGCCCGTTTCCCTGGTTCAGCACACGATGCCTTTGTGATGAGGAGTAGTCGCATCCCCAGGATGATGGCACAGATGCAGAACCAGCGTGCCTGGCTTGTCGGTGTGTACTGACTTTGTGCCATTGTGTGTGATCTGATCTGTAGTATTCCGCCCACTTTTCCAAGTCAGCTGATGTGCACTTGTCTGTCCGTAGGTGACTCGGGATACCCCAACATGCCGTGGTTGCTGACACCCCTCAGGAACCCTGTGACACCTGCCCAGATGCGCTACAATGAGGCACATGGTCGGACCAGGAGAGTGATTGAGCGGACCTTTGGTCTCCTGAAGAGCCGCTTCCGCTGCCTGGACAAGACCGGAGGGTCCCTCCCATATGCCCCTGCGAAAGTGTGCAAGATTATCATCGTCTGCTGCATGCTACACAACCTGGCAGTGCGGAAGGAGTTGCCTCTCATCCAGGATGACGATGACCAACATCCGCCACCTGTGGAGGATCCTGGCCTGGACCACGATGCCAGTGACGATGATGATGATGATGATGGTGATGGTGATGGTGATGTCCGCACACAGCTCATCACCAACTTCTTTAGCTGAATGTGAGTATCCTGAGGTGTCATGTGAATGATGTGAGTTGGCATGATGTGTGGGTGGTGCTCTGGTGCTGTTGGAGTGTGTCCATGGGCTACTTGACAGGATGTGTGTTGCGATGTGTGGTGACAGGTGGGCTGTACTCCCCAACAGTGTTGACATGCTAACTTGGTTCTGGGTGGGTATCTTGTAACATGTATTGTGCATGAGTTTTGCTGTTCTGTCCTGTACTGCATTGCTTTTGACTGTGTGTCATTTCTGTCCTTCACAGGGTACTTTCAGATTCGTTTGGTCAACTGTGTCCACCGACGACGTGATTGCACATCCAGGCTGGTAGCTGTTGTGTCCCTACAGGTGATGTGCGCCACACCCATGGACTTCCTTCCGTCTACAGTTGTTGACTGTGTGCCCGCTACCAGGTGGGGTTACCTTGCATCTGTAGTGGTTACGGCATGTTGCTACTGTGTAATAAACCTGTGCTTCACTTAGTGATGTGCGTTGTCTGTGGTCACACATTTGACTGCCATTTGCTTACTGCACCTGTGGGCTACTTGACTACAACTGGGAATGGGTGTGGTGTCTGTGCATTGCACCGTCTTCCCTGGCAACATCAGTGTAGGCAATGAGTCAGATGGCCTAGGTGTGTATGTGTTGTGTACCCCTGGTGGTGTGTCTCCCTCATATGTGTCACGTTGCCTGTACTCACATGCCTGTGTTGTCCTTGCTGTTGCAGTTCGCATACACAGTGTAATTTTGCAGTTCATCATCCCCATAACAGCACCCACGTTGGAATCACGACAGAGGCAAGTATGGTGTATTAGTGTGTTTATTGTGATACATCTGTGTTAATAGTGCATAGGATGGGTTGTGCTGTACATGAATCTTGCAATCCCAAGTTCCTAGGTGAATTGAAAGTCCAGGTAGACAGGATCCCCAGTATCGGGGCCACAGTTGTCTGACACATTGTTCCAACTTGTACTCCCCATGCAATGTGTGGGAGTAGTGTTGCCATCAACAGGGTGAACAGTCTGTGCACAAAGGCGAAAATCCAGAACAGGTTCAGGCTTCCTGGGAGTTGCGCTTGGCCATCAGCCTCTCACTTCCCCTCCTCGGACGACCCCTCTTCTTGGGGGGGGGCCCTCAAGTGCAGGCTGCTGCGGTGCAGGGGACTCTCCGCCAGAGTCCTCCTCCCTCCCTGTGGCAGTTGCAGTTTGTTCGGTACCAGATGTTGTTGGCACACAGGGAGGTGTGGACTGGTTGCTGTTCATCTGGCGGAGGCATTGTAAAATGTCCCTGTGCACCGCCGTCATCTCATGTAGTACATCCCACTTGGACTCCACGCGGGACATGTGGGAGTCCACACGTGACATGTGTGACTCCACGTGGGACATGTGGGAGTCCAAGCGGGCATGATGGGCAGCCTGCTGCTGTTTGATGTCTCTGAGGAGCCCCACTACCTGGCTGAGCTCTCCGGTGCTGGACTGGTACGCATCAGCTATGCGTACCAGTTGTGGGTCTTCATGCACACCAGCAACGTCTGCAAGCAGCGACCTCTGTCTCCCACCCCTCCCACCACCCCTGCTGACATGTGCAGTTGCACGCACAGATAACCCTGGTCCACCTTGGGGGTTGGTGGTGGTGGTGGTGTCCATGGCCCCAGGTTGGTCCAGGGTCACTGCGCTGGTGTTGCTCCTTATTCTGTCCATGTCGGCAGGGATGGTATTCGTGGTGACAGTCGTTGGAGGGGTGGGTGCAGGGGGTGCAGCTGGTGGACCTGCTGGTGCTGCAGCTGGTGGTCCTGCTGGTGCAGCATGTTGACTTGCACCGGATGTGCCAGGTTGTTCATCATCCGAGGAGGACAGAGGCTGTACGACGCCAGTGAGCTCGGCATCCTCTTGAGCCTGGGACTGAGGACTCCTCAGCGTCTGCTGCTGTGTCCCCATCATCACCTGTTTTTGGGAGACACAAACAATGTATGTCATGTTTCTGCAGGCATCAGTGGTTGACACACCTGACAGTTGTGACTGTGCCTCGGGGTGCGGGCCTGTACATTGTATTGTCCTAAGTCGTCACAGTCAGGGGTTGATATTGGTGTGGCACATTGTCCTGCATTATTTGGGCATTTCTATGTATTCTCTGGGGTGTGAACATGGTCTGCATTGCTTGTGTTTGGTTGACAGCCAGACCTCCTTCCCACCCACCCAGCCAGCCAGTCAGTTATCCCACCATGGAACGTGCTTGCATTGCAGGGAGTGTAAGTTGTCTCTCAGGATGTCAGTCAGTGGTGTCCTGCTGTTTGTTGGTGCACAGTTGGCAGCAGGGCCTTGTGCTCCCCACAGCAGTAGCCAGTGTCAGCCATCTTGTGAGTCCTTCTCCACTCCCTGTGATGTGAGCACGGTTCAGGGTGGTGTTGATGGGCCAGTTGTGAGGCTGAGCAATGTCTGTGACTACGACTCCCATCATGCTATTGCCTCCTCCCCCTTCCCAGCATGCCCATGCTTCCTTCCTTTGACTCTGCTTCCCTGTGGGGTGGGCTGGCTGTGCTGACAGGATGGCTGGGAGTGTTGTCCTGGCAGTTGTTTGGCTAAGAGTCCCAAGAGTGTCCCTGTGCTTCACACAACATAACCCAGGGTGGTGGTGCTTTGTGGGATCTTGTGTTAGGATGGAGGGCATTGCATTCTACCAGGTGGGTACTGTGGAGTTTGTGTTGGGGAGGGTGTGAGAGGAGGTGCTGGTGACTATGGTCAGTGCTGTGAGTCCTCCTTCCCACCCAGCCAGCCAGATATCCCACCATGGAACGTGCTTGCATTGCAGGGAGTGGAAGTTGTCTCTCAGGATGTCAGTCAGTGGTGTCCTGCTGTTTGTTGGTGCACAGTTGCCAGCAGGGCCTTGTGCTCCCCACAGCAGTAGCCAGTGTCAGCCATCTTGTGAGTCCTTCTCCACTCCCTGTGATGTGAGCATGGTTCAGGGTGGTGTTGATGGGACAGTTGTGGGGGTGAGCTATGTCTGTGACTACGACTCCCATCATGCCATTGCCTCCACCCCACTTGCCAGCATTCCCATACTTACTTGCTTTTGTGTGGAGTTCAGTGGGTGTGGGTGTGAGGGCAATGGCAAGATGGCTGACAGTGGTGTCCTGCTGTTGGTTGCTGAGCAGTACCCAGCATGCCCTTGTGCTCCCCACGACACAGTAACAGTGTCAGACATCTTTGATGGGCCTTTCCACTCTCTGTGGGATGTGCATGCGTGAGTGTGAGCTTGCTGGGCCATGTGGTGGGGGATGTAGGGCTGTGAGTACGACTCCCATCATGCTATTGCCTCCTCCCCCTTCCCAACATGCCCATGCTTCCTTCCTTTTGACTCTGCTTCCCTGTGGGTTGGGCTGGCTGTGCTGACAGGATGGCTGGGAGTGTTGTCCTGGCAGTTGTTTGGCTAAGAGTCCCAAGAGTGTCCCTGTGCTTCACACAACATAACCCAGGGTGGTGGTGCTTTGTGGGATCTTGTGTTAGGATGGAGGGCATTGCATTCTACCAGGTGGGTACTGTGGAGTTTGTGTTGGGGAGGGTGTGAGGGGAGGTGCTGGTGACTATGGTCAGTGCTGTGAGTCCTCCTTCCCACCCAGCCAGCCAGATATCCCACCATGGAACGTGCTTGCATTGCAGGGAGTGGAAGTTGTCTCTCAGGATGTCAGTCAGTGGTGTCCTGCTGTTTGTTGGTGCACAGTTGCCAGCAGGGCCTTGTGCTCCCCACAGCAGTAGCCAGTGTCAGCCATCTTGTGAGTCCTTCTCCACTCCCTGTGATGTGAGCACGGTTCAGGGTGGTGTTGATGGGACAGTTGTGGGGGTGAGCTATGTCTGTGACTACGACTCCCATCATGCCATTGCCTCCACCCCACTTGCCAGCATTCCCATACTTACTTGCTTTTGTGTGGAGTTCAGTGGGTGTGGGTGTGAGGGCAATGGCAAGATGGCTGACAGTGGTGTCCTGCTGTTGGTTGCTGAGCAGTACCCAGCATGCCCTTGTGCTCCCCACGACACAGCAACAGTGTCAGACATCTTTGATGGGCCTTTCCACTCTCTGTGGGATGTGCATGCGTGAGTGTGAGCTTGCTGGGCCATGTGGTGGGGGATGTAGGGCTGTGAGTACGACTCCCATCATGCTATTGCCTCCTCCCCCTTCCCAACATGCCCATGCTTCCTTCCTTTTGACTCTGCTTCCCTGTGGGTTGGGCTGGCTGTGCTGACAGGATGGCTGGGAGTGTTGTCCTGGCAGTTGTTTGGCTAAGAGTCCCAAGAGTGTCCCTGTGCTTCACACAACATAACCCAGGGTGGTGGTGCTTTGTGGGATCTTGTGTTAGGATGGAGGGCATTGCATTCTACCAGGTGGGTACTGTGGAGTTTGTGTTGGGGAGGGTGTGAGGGGAGGTGCTGGTGACTATGGTCAGTGCTGTGAGTCCTCCTTCCCACCCAGCCAGCCAGATATCCCACCATGGAACGTGCTTGCATTGCAGGGAGTGTGAGTTGTCTCTCAGGATGTCAGTCAGTGGTGTCCTGCTGTTTGTTGGTGCACAGTTGGCAGCAGGGCCTTGTGCTCCCCTCAGCAGTAGCCAGTGTCAGCCATCTTGTGAGTCCTTCTCCACTCCCTGTGATGTGCGCATGGTTCATGGTGGTGTTGATGGGACAGTTTTGGGGCGGGCAATATGTGTGACTGCAACTCCCATGATGCTATTGGCTACACTGACTTGGCCAGCATACACAGAATTCCTTCCTTTGAGTGGTATTCACTGTGTGTTGGTGTTGTTGTGGTGGCTACATGTGTGGATGTGTTTGTTGGTTCTATTTGTGCCACTGCCTAGCTGTAGTTGTGGTTGTGTTTGTACATGTGTTGGCACAGTTGGATGTGACTTTTTTGATGGCATGTGTTGTGTTTATCTGACTGACATACACATTTTGGGATGATTCTGTTCTGGTTGCTGTGTGATTGCTATGAGTGCATGGTTTGACTCTCCCCTTGACAGTGATGTGTGTGTGTTTTGTGGCAGTATATTGTGTACATTTGTTGTGTACTCACCAGGGTCTGGGATGTCCTCTAGTCCATATATGCTCACTGGCGGTAGGATGGCCCGCACCTTCTCCTCCCAGGGCCTGAGGTATATTGTTTTGGCAGGAGGGCCACTGCCGGTGTGTTGGCTGTTGATGTAGTCTTGCTTCAGCAGTTTCCGTACCCTCCTGCGCACGTCATACCACCTGTTCTGGATGTCGGTCTTTGTGCGCCGACATGGTGATTGGGCGTTCACCCTGTTGATGATCCTCTCCCACATCTTGGTTTTCTGCGACATGGGGGTCTGTTGGACCAATGTGCCAAACAGCTGTGGCTCTACCCTGAGGATCTCGTCTACCAGGACTTCCAATTCACAATCTAGGAACTTGTGATTCTTCTTGGGGGGCATGGTGATGGGTGGTGATGGTGAGTGATGTGTGTGTTGGTGTGCAGGTGAGGGTGTGTGAGTGTGTGTTTTGCTGGGTGTATGTGAGGTAGGTATTTGTTGGTGTGCTGATGGTGTGTGGCTTGTGTGAGGGATGAGCTGTGGGTGTGTGGTTGCTTTCTCTTGGGTGCTGGCAGTGGAATGGCATTTGCAAAGGCTCATGGTAGTGATTTGTGTCCTTTATATAGGTGGAGTTGTGGGTGTGTCTTTGTTCTCTGTCCCCACCCCCCAGTATTTATTGGCTTGGTAATTGCTTGTTTGGCCTTTTTTTGGGTGATTTTTCCTTTGTGTTGTTTGTGTATGTTGGAAACGTTCTTGTGACCGAGTCGGACCCTGCATTGGTCTCGTACGGTGTTTTCCGTTTCGTTCACGCTGTGTTTGTGCAGTTTTCTATGCTGCGTACGCGTCGGTCGCGGTGTATTGTATTGCTTCGGCTCGGTTTTGTATGCGTGTCGGTCGTACGGCTTGTCCTCCGTCCGACTCGGTCGTGTTTTTCGCGCCTTGCATCGTACTTTGCGGTTTGGAGTTGGCGGGTACGTTTCGGTCGGATTTGTTCCGGGTGCGTGTCGGTCGGTTGGATTCGCGTGTTTTTCCGGCCGGATTGCTATTTTCCGTGCGGCTCGGTCGGTCGGCTTGGTTTCCTTACGTGTCGGTCGGATTTATCGCGGCTTGCATCGTACTTGGCGTGTCGGGCGCCACTGGTACGTGTCGGTCGGTAATTTTTCCGGCTCCGAGTCGGTCGGTGCTTTTTCCGGCCCGAATCGGAATCGACCCCTCTGTGTTTCCCCCATAAAAAAAGAAAAAGGAATTCTTCGGTGCTTTGCACCGGAGGATCCCATTAAACCCTCTCTGGTTGCACCCAATGGGCGTTCCACGCACCAGGGAGGTAGTGCGTGTGTCGGCGATTGGCCGACATACACACTTAAAGGGTTAAACTACCAAATCATGATACTCTTTTACACTGTTATTATTATTTTGTAGAATTATAGATGGGTAAAGGTGAATTACGGGGATGTTTTTCAACAAGGGTTTCTGAGTGACATCAAATAGACAACTCAGAACCCCAATGTTAAAAACATCCCCGTAATTCACTTTTTACCCATCTGCAATTTTATGTTCTGTATGACCCCCAAAATCTACTGCCCCTGCTTTCAACTGCCATGCAGGAGGAGAGGAGTAATGGAGGAGCCATATACTAAAATGACCTCTGTTATGTATTCCTGTCCAAAAGGTGACAAAAATAAAAACTTACCAGCTAGCCTTGGTCAACTCCCACCACCTTCCCAGCCTTCCATCCCTCTGTTCCAGCTGTGCTTTCTGCTTTAATTCAAAGCAGACAAGCAGAGCTGTGCTTACAGGTTCTCAGAGGGCCCTGCCAGCCTGCCAGCCAGCCTGGCCTGGGAGGCCATTATGACGTAGCAACAGTGGGTAACAAGTTTTGTTATCAACTGTTGCTACATTATATTAGTGAGTTAAGACATTTGGAAACTGAAATAAACGATAGAGACTCTCAATGAGAGCAATACAGAACATTGTTATTATCAATATTTTGCTTATTTATTTTCTCCAAGATTTTCCTTGCTTACCAGGGGGCATATTATCAAGAACGGCGTTAAAACAAGAACGGCGTTAAAATTATCGCCGGTTTAGCGGCAGAAAACTGCCGCTAAAGCGGCGATAATGGCTTGATAATATGCCCTGGAGAATTCCAATAGAAGCCCATGTTCACACCAGAACATGGACTTCTATTGGAATTCTCAAGGGCATATTATCAAGCCCATTATCGCCGCTTTAGCGGCAGTTTTCTGCCGCTAAACCGGCGATAATTTTTAACGCCGTTCTTGATAATATGCCCCCACATTTCTCTATTATTCATCCCTGCTTCACTCCGATTCAGAAACGGAGAGCACTGTGCTCCTTGTTCCTATGACAAAGATTTGAATTAAAGTATATATATATATATATATATATATATATACACACACACACACACACACACACACACACACACACACACACACACACACACACACACTCTGCAACAAACTCCATTCACAGGGGCCCCCAATCCTGCAGGGCAGATTCTGCTGGCAGGAATGGAGATTCCCGTTACAACAATACAATGGAGAAAAGAATGCAAAAGCCCAATTCCAGGCTAAAGCTGAGCATTTATTCTTGAAAGTGGCTGCATATTCATATCCTGATACATTTCGGTTGTTAGGCCTTGTTCACAGGTGAGTACGTTTGCAATCATGTAATACAGGGGCTTAAATCCATACTGTCACGAGACCTTGTAACAGTCCTACACATCCCAAGGTGCATTAGTAATTTTACCAAATGTTCGTACTGTGGTGCAATATTAATCTATGCTTAATAGTGTCACTTCATCACAGTTATAAATTATATTATTTACCAGTGCAACGTTTCCTCAAAATAAAGTGGCCACGTGCATATCGATAAAAATAGCTTATAATCTTAGCAACACTTGATCCTCTTTGTTGCTGCCACATTTAATGTAATCCATATTTGTAAGGTGCGAACATATCACCCTTTAAGGTTTCAAGGTGCTGCAGGCTGTTGGGGCGATTAAGGGGCCCAT
>CAWUFW010031839.1:0-14859 GCA_963921515.1 Calotriton arnoldi | reverse complement strand
GCGGCACTTCGTTCCAGTTCACGTATTGCTTTTACATCGTTAAGAGGTTGCGGGGCCGCATTGTTAATATCGCGATGTTCGGTTAGCGACCTTTTCTGTCATGTTTCCAGACGGAACGCCTACTTTGCATCTCATCGCTAAGATGCGTAGCGTCACTGAAATGGCTGCTAACATGCACTAATGCATGTTAGCGCCGCATTGTTAATAGGGCAATGGGATTTTTGCCGCTTTTAGCGGCAAAAATTGCAGCTAAAGCGACGATAATGCCCTTGATAATATGCCCCTTGCTTCTTTCTGCACCTCACTTGCTTCTTTTTGCACATCTTTTGCCTCTTTCTGCACCTCTCTTGCTTCTTTCTGTACTTCTCTTGTATCTTTCCGTACCTCTTTTGCCTCTTTCTGCACCTGTCTTGCCTATTTCTTCACTTTTCTTGCCTCTTTCTACAACTCTCTTGCTTCTTTCTGCACCTCAATTGCCTCTTTCTGCACCTTGCACTTCTCTCGCTTCTTTCTGTACCTCTCTTGCCTCTTTCTGCACCTCACTTGCCTCTTTCTGTACCTCACTTGCCTCTATCTGCACTTCTCTTGCCTCTTTCTGCACATCACTCTTTTCTTTCTGCACTTCTCTTGCCTCTTTCTATACTTATTTTGTCTGTTTCTGCACCTCTCTTGCCTCTTTCTGCACCTCTGTTGTTTCTTTCTGTACCTCACTTGCTTCTTTCTGCACCCCTCTTGCCTCTTTCTGCATCCCTCTTACCTTTTTCTGCACCTCTCTTGCCTCTTTCTGCACACCTGTTCCCTTTGTCTGCACCTCTCTTGCCTCTTTCTGCACCTCTCTTGCCTCTTTCTGCAGTTCTCTTGCCTCTTTCTGCACCTCTGTTGCTTCTTTCTGCACCCTCTTCCCTCTTTCTGCACCCCTCTTCCCTCTTTCTGTACCTCTCCTGCCTCTTTTTGCACCTCTCTTGCCTCTTTCAGCACCTCTCTTGCCTCTTTCTGCAGTTCTCTTGCCTCTTTCTGTACCTCTGTTGCCTCTTTCTGCACCTCTCTTGCCTCTTTCTGCACCTCTGTTGCTTCTTTCTGCACCCTCTTCCCTCTTTCTGCACCCCTCTTCCCTCTTTCTGTACCTCTCCTGCCTCTTTCTGCACCTCTCTTGCCTCTTTCAGCACTTCTATTGCCTCTTTCTGCAACTCTGTTGCTTCTTTCTACACTTCTCTTGCCTCTTTCTGTACCTCACTTGCTTCTTTATGCACCCCTTTTGCCTCTTTCTACATCCCTCTTACCTTTTTCTGCACCTCTCTTGCCTCTTTCTGCACACCTGTTCCCTTTGTCTGCACCTCTCTTGCCTCTTTCTGTACCTCTCTTGCCTCTTTCTACAGTTCTCTTGCTTCTTTCTGCGCCTCTGTTGCTTCTTTCTGTACCTCACTTGCTTCTTTCTGCACCCCTCTTGCCTCTTTCTGCATCCCTCTTTCCTTTTTCTGCACCTCTAACGCCTCTTTCTGCACACCTGTTGCCTTTGTCTGCACCTCTCTTGCCTCTTTCTGCACCTCTCTTGCCTCTTTCTGCAGTTCTCTTGCCTCTTTCTGCACCTCTGTTGCTTCTTTCTGCACCCTCTTCCCTCTTTCTGCACCCCTCTTCCCTCTTTCTGTACCTCTCCTGCCTCTTTCTGCACCTCTCTTGCCTCTTTCAGCACCTCTCTTGCCTCTTTCTACATCCCTCTCACCTTTTTCTGCACCTCTCTTGCTCCTTTCTACACACCTGTGCCCTTTGTCTGCACCTCTCTTGCCTCTTTTGCACCTCTCTTGCCTCTTTCTGCAGTTCTCTTGCCTCTTTCTCAACCTCTGTTGCTTCTTTCTGCACTTCTCTTGCCTCTTTCTGTACCTCTCTTGCCTCTTTCTGCACCTTTCTTCCGCTTTCTGCGCCTTTCTTCCTCTCTCTGTACTTCTCTTGCCTCTTTCTGCATCTCTATTGCTTCTTTCTGCACCTCAATTGCCTCTTTCTGCACCTCACTCTCTTCATTCTGTACCTCTCTTGCCTCTTTCTGCACTTCTCTTGCCTCTTTCTGCATCTCACTTGCCTCTTTCTGCACCTCACTTGCCTCTTTCTGCACTTATCTTGCCTCTTTCTGCACCTCACTCTCGTCTTTCTGCACCTCTCTTGCCTCTTTCTGCACCTCACTCTCTTCTTTCTGTACCTCTCTTGCCTCTTTCTGTACCTCTCTTGCCTCTTTCTGCACTTCTCTTGCCTCTTTCTGCACCTCAATCTCTTCTTTCTGCACCTCTCTTGCCTCTTTCTGCACCTCACTTGCTTCTTTCTGCACCTCTTTTGCCTCTTTCTGCACCTCTCTTGCCTCTTTCTGCACTTCCCTTGTATATTTCTGTACCTCTCTTGCCTCTTTCTGCACCTCCCTTGCCTCTTTCTGCACGTAACTCTCTTCTTTTTGCACCTCTCTTGTCTCTATCTGTACTTCTCTTGCTCCTTTCTGCCCTTCTCTTGCTTATTTCTGCCCCCTCTCCTGCCTCTTTCTGCACTTCTCTTGCCTCTTTCTGGATCTCTCTTGCCTCTTTCTGCACTTATCGTGCCTCTTTCTCCACTTCTCTTGCCTCTTTCTTCACTTCTCTTGCTTGTTTCTGAACTTCTCTTGCTTCATTCTGCACTTCTCTTGCTTCTTTCTGCACCTCTTTTGCCTCTTTCAGCACTGCTCTGGCTTCTTTCTGCACCCCTCTTGCTATTTTCTGTACTTCTCTTCCTTCTTTCTGCATTTTTCTTCCTCTTTCTGCATTTCTAATGCCTCTTTCTGTGCTACTCTTGTTTCTTTCTGCACCTTTCTTCTTCTTTCTGCACCTCTCTTGCCTCTTTCCACACCTTTCTTTCTCTTTCTGCTTCTTTCTTGCAACTTTCTGCACCTCACTTGCTTTATTATGCACTGCCCTTGCTTCTTTCTGTACCTCTCTTGCCTCTTTCTGTACCTCTCTTGCCTCTTTCTGCACTTCTCTTGCCTCTTTCTGCATCTCACTCTCTTTTTTCTGCACCTCTCTTGCCTCTTTCTGCACCTCACTTGCTTCTTTCTGCACCTCACTTGCTTCTTTCTGCACCTCTTTTGCCTCTTTCTGCACCTCTCTTGCCTCTTTCTGCACTTCTCTTGTATCTTTCCGTACCTCTTTTGCCTCTTTCTGCACCTCTCTTGCCTATTTCTTCACTTTTCTTGCCTCTTTCTACAACTCTCTTGCTTCTTTCTGCACCTCAATTGCCTCTTTCTGCACCTTGCACTTCTGTCGATTCTTACTGTACCTCTCTTGCCTCTTTCTGCACCTCACTTGCCTCTTTCTGTACCTCACTTGCCTCTATCTGCACTTCTCATGCCTCTTTCTGCACATCCCTCTTTTCTTTCTGCACTTCTTTAGCCTCTTTCTATACTTATTTTGTCTGTTTCTGCACCTCTCTTGCCTCTTCTGTGCCTCTGTTGCTTCTTTCTGTACCTCACTTGCTTCTTTCTGCACCTCTCTTGCCTCTTTCTGCATCCTCTCTTACCTCTTTCTGCACCTCTCTTGCCTCTTTCTGCACTCTCAGTTCCCTCTTGTCTGCACCTCTCTTGCCTCTTTCTGCACCTCTGTTGCTTCTTTCTGCACCTCTCTTCCCTCTTTCTGCACCCCTGCTTCCCTCTTTCTGTACCTCTCCTGCCTCTTTTTGCACTTCTCTTGCCTCTTTCTGCACCTCACTCTCTTCTTTCTGCACCTCTCTTGCCTCTTTCTGCATCTCACTTGCCTCTTTCTGCACCTCACTTGCCTCTTTCTGCACTTATCTTGCCTCTTTCTGCACCTCATTCTCTTCTTTCTGTACCTCTCTTGCCTCTTTCTGTACCTCTCTTGCCTCTTTCTGCACCTCTCTTGCCTCTTTCTGCACCTCTCTTGCCTCTTTCTGCACCTCACTTGCTTCTTTCTGCACCTCACTTGCTTCTTTCTGTACCTGGTTTGCCTCTTTCTGTACCTCTCTTGCCCCTTTCTGCACTTCTCTTGTATCTTTCCGTACCTCTCTTGCCTCTTTCTGCACCTCTCTTGCCTATTTCTGCCGTTCTCTTGCCTCTTTCTGTACACTCTCTTGCTTCTTTCTGCACCTCACTTGCCTCTTTCTGCACCTTGCACTTCTGTCGCTTCTTACTGCACCTCTCTTGCCTCTTTCTGCACCTCTCTTGCCTCTTTCTGTACCTCTCTTGCCTCTATCTGCACTTCTCTTGCCTCTTTCTGCACCTCCTCTTGCTCTTTCTGCACTTCTCTTGCCTCTTTCTGCACTTCTTTTGTCTCTTTCTGCACCTCTCTTGCCTCCTTCTGCACCTCTGTTTGCTTCTTTCTGTACCTCATCTTGCTTCTTTCTGCACCTCTCTTGCCTCTTTCTGCATCTCTCTTGCCTCTTTCTGCAGTTCTCTTGCCTCTTTCTGTACCTCTGTTGCCTCTTTCTGCACCTCTCTTGCCTCTTTCTGCACCTCTGTTGCTTCTTTCTGCACCCTCTTCCCTCTTTCTGCACCCCTCTTCCCTCTTTCTGTACCTCTCCTGCCTCTTTTTGCACTTCTCTTGCCTCTTTCTGCACCTCACTCTCTTCTTTCTGCACCTCTCTTGCCTCTTTCTGCAGCTCACTTGCCTCTTTCTGCACCTCACTTGCCTCTTTCTGCACTTATCTTGCCTCTTTCTGCACCTCACTCTCTTCTTTCTGCACCTCTCTTGCCTTTTTCTGCACCTCATTCTCTTCTTTCTGTACCTTTCTTGCCTCTTTCTGTACCTCTCTTGCCTCTTTCTGCACTTCTCTTGCCTCTTTCTGCACCTCATTCTCTTCTTTCTGCACCTCTCTTGCCTCTTTCTGCACTTCCCTTGTATCTTTCCGTACCTCTCTTGCCTCTTTATGTACTCCTCTTGCCTCTTTCTGCACTCCTCTTGCCTCTTTCTGCACCTCTCTTGCTTCTTTTTGCACCCCTCTTGCCTCTTTCTGCACCTCTGTTGCTTCTTTCTGCACTTCTCTTGCCTCTTTCAGTACTTCTCTCGACTCTTTCTGTACTCAAATGGGAAGTGCAAGCTGTCAAGTTTAAAGGTCTGTGTGGTCTCATGACTGAGGTATATGTCTACTTGTACATGTATTCTCACATGTGTTATGTATCTGAAGATGGTAGCTTAAAAAGCGGGTAGCTTCTCCTATAGGTGGTCAAATCTTCTCAGTTCTGCTCTGTCATTTGGTTGCACAGGCAGACATGTCTTACATATGTGGGTGTTATAGAGCCCTCAAATATACTATTGAATACCCATGTGCCCTGTATTATGAGCAGAAAGAAATTCATACACCTTCTTGTACACAAATTTACAGAGTATGCTGTTTGAAACACAGGTATTCAAGCATTTGTATGTTTATTTTTATGTAACATGTCACTAGGTAAAAGCACAGACACACGCATGCATACCTTCACAAGCTTGGTGAGACTTACAACAGTGATATGGTTAGGATTGCTGATTTACATTTGGTAGGCCTAACATTCTGAGCAGTCGATGAATAGTGAACCTTCAAGAGTAAAGTGAGGTTTAAGACATCTTGGGAGAAGGATTAGTGATTAGGCTACTTGGTATGAGTCTGTGGAAAGGTACACTTGAAGTAGGCCTCTTTCTGTACTTCTGTTGCTTCTTTCTGCACTTCTCTTGCTTCTTTCTGCACCTTTCTTCCTCTTTCTGCACTTCTCTTGCCTCTTTCTTAATTTCTCTTGCTTCTTTCTGCATCTTTCTTCCGCTTTCTGCACCTCTCGTGCCTCTTTCTGCACTTCTCTTGCTTCTTTCGGTGCCTTTCTTCCTCTTTCTGCACATGTCCTACCTAGGTAGTTAGAAATTAGCATTTAAAAAACCTTAGAAATTCACTGAAACAACCACAAATTTCAGGGACGTTATAGTTAGAAATTAGTATTTAAAAAACCTTAGAAATTCACTGAAAAAAACAGAGGTTTCAGGGACGTTACAGTTAGTAATTAGCATTTAAAAACCTTAGAAATTCACTGAAAAAGCCACAGGTTTCAGGGACGTTATAGTTAGTGTGAGAAGTTGGCCTGGCATATGCTGTCCACTAATTATAGTGGGCACCTTGCACCAGTCCAAACAACCCCTTATTGGAGATAGGTTAAAGACAACCTTTATTGAAAGCTATCCTAGTGGTAGCTATGGAGAGCAGCCTTCAGGCTAAGTCTTGAAGGAATGTAAAGCAGCTTGTTTTACCAGTCTATAATCTCTTGAGTGACCAAATGAAAGAGGACCACACCAGGTATATATTCAAAATATATGTATTTATTGCTAAACACACCCCTCTAGTCTCTTTATGAGGCTAGAGTTCGAAGTACATAAATTATAAGTTAGTTATCTACAGTAATAGCAAATACACGTTTGAGCCCTAGGGGCGTACCAAACCATATACCAATAAAGTGGTATAAGAACCACGACTGAGCTAGACACAGGGCCTAGAGCCTGTAGAAGTGCTTGGACCCCACAGAACCACCCAAGGTAGTGACACAGGGGACCCACGGGGGACGCGTGCAGTGTATGAACACAGCCGCGAATCGCCGTTAACTTCTATGGGGAAAGTCGCGATTTGAATTTAAAAGAAAAGGGACACTTAGCGGAGGACTTGGAGCAAACCCTTTGAGAACTAGGCTGTTCCAGTGTCAATACCCACGGGAGCACTGGAGTACTCGAGTTACCTCACCCAGGGGAGCCGGGTGCATAGGTGTCTTTCGGGGTCGGGTTTCGTCGTCGCTTTCAATGGCGATCTGCTGCAAAGTGCTGCTGGCGGCCAAGTCGAAAGTGTTCGGGTGGATCCAAAGGTGGATCGAAGATCTGAAGAACCTGAAAGCAGAGGGGACAGAGTCTGGGTCACTAGCCAGTGACCAGGAAGGCGATGAGCAGATGCCCACCGATGTCGAGTGCTTCAGGTAGGTTGACGGTTGTCTTGACTCTTCAGCCACAAGGTCCAGGAGGCGTCGACGACAACCAGGAGCTGGATTCGAGCTGCCCCATGACGTTTGTCGATTGCAGGGGTATTGGTGACCGGATTGGACCCAACAAGCCTTAGCAACGGCAAGTCTCATGGAAATAAAAGAAGGACGATGTTGCAGACCAGCAAGGTCTGTGGGACTCACCCAGCGAGGGTAAGTCAGGGCACACCTGGAGCAACCAGGGAGCCCAAGCAGAAGAATATTGGCCTTTGGGAGGGCCTACTAGCCAACGGACTAGCGACCGCGAAGGATCCTCGAGTCGATGCACGTGGAGCTGGCTCACAGGACACTCGTGGAGTGGAGGCCAGTGATCTTCGGTGCAATTAGTGCTGGAGGCTGGGGCTACTCGGAGCCCAAAGCATGACTTCGTGGGATACCCAGAAGAGGATGCACTTGCAAATGCGATCGGTGTCCAGGGGTCACGGTTCCACGTTACCCACAACAGCTACGGGCCTAAGCTTTGCTGGGGACTCAAGGCAGCCTCGGGGAAGTTTGGAAATCCACCTCTGGTGATGCAAAGACTTCGGCGTCTGGTGGGAGCTTCAGCGATGCAGACCGGACAATTGCTACTTTGGTGCCTGCCAAGCAGGGGAGTCACTCCTTGACCCCAAGGGAGATTCTTCAGTCCTCTACTCTTAAAGTAGAGTGTCGAAGGTCCAGGATTCTGTGTCAGAGTTTCATCCAGGTAAATCTAAAGTCCTAAGTACTGGGGTCCCATACTTATACTAGGGTAGGGGGTTGGACATACTCTGTGGCCCCACCTATGGGAGGGTCAGGGCAGAGGGGTGGTTACACCCTTTCCCTTTGTCCAGTTTCGCTGCCAGAGCAGGGGCTGGAAGCCCCTGAGCCGGTTTGAACTGGAGTATGCACAGGGACACCAAATTTGCCCCCAGTGCAGGACTTCAAAGCACCAGAGAGTGCTCCCGCCCAGCCCCAATACACACTATCCTGTCTGGGGAGGTGGTTACACCTCCCTGGGACAGGAAACCTATTGTCCAGGCCTCCCCTGCCGGAGTTTCGGTCAGCAGCAGGAGGCCAGACTCGTGTCTTTGGCAGCGGCATCCATTTTGTGATGCCAGGGCTCTGGAAAGTCAGTACCGGGTATACCGGTGCGTACATGTCTCTCCCTCTAGAAGGGTGGAATGCTACCCCCGCCGCCAGAACTGGCAGGGGGGGTAGTATTCCAAGATGTTTGACACCAAACACAACATGTTTCCGTGCAGCCATCCCAAAGTTAGCATTTAACGCGAGGTTATAATGCGCTTAAGAGTATATGGTCGGGCTGCACTACAAACAGCATCAGGGAAGGGTCTCCGAATGCTGCAGAGGGGCCCAGCTCATGCAGGGGCACCCTCTCACATAGGAACCACGCACTCTGCCTTCAGGATTGATAAGGCCTGCCATAGGAGTGACTTATAGGTTTATATGTGTGTATGTATGTAGTGATATAGGTAGCCTATATCACAGTAAGGGGTGCATGCACCACCTTACCCAGGCTGCAGTAGCAGACCTGTGGTGTCATTTTGGATGGCCTTCCAGGGGTGGCACAATACATGCTGCAGCCCCTGGTAGGCTTCTGAGGTACCTATGCCCTGGGTACACAGTATACCATATACTAGGGACTTATAAGGGAACTCCAGATTCCAATCAGAGATGTGCCTAAGGCACATGGAAACCATTTTAAAGAGGAAGCAGCTAGGCTGGGGTTCTGATTAGCAGGTCCCCAGGCAGACTAAGGTCGAAAAACAGTGAAGCATCAGCAAAAAGTGGGGGTACCCATGTGAAGCAGATCCTACTCTCCTACAGTTAGGAATTAGCATTTAAAAAACCTTAGATATTCACTGAAAAATCCACAGGTTTCAGGAATGTTATAGTTAGGCTGACATTTCACTTGTACAAAACCAGAGAAATTCAGACGTTGTGGTTAGCTGAGCTAACTATAACTCGCGCCCCGCAATGCACTGCTGATAATGTCACATATTAAATCACTCATGACATGGTCAGTGACATCACTGATGGCATCTCAAATGACATCACTGATGACATCATCCACTTAATATCTGATGCACCTCCTCGCACCCTAATATAACCTTTCATACAACCACTCTAGAATACAGACTACCATTTTCAAAACCATAGACACACCAATACCTGCTTATTCATACCCACCCACTGATTCATAGGCCCACACACACATCCACTCACTCACCCATACAGTCACTCATACACGCAGTCACTCATCAATACAGCTACTGATATATGCACTCATACACCCATACAGACACTCACTCACTGTCACTCACCCATAGAGTTACTCACACACCTAGTCAGTAACCCAAGGTATCAATCACACTGCCATTTACTCACCTATACAGTTATACACATACCACCTCACTTCTTCATACAGATACTAACACATACTTACTCCCTTCTACAATCACTGACACAAGCACACATTCATCCATCCAGCCCCTCTCACAATCACTCACTCTCACATACAGTAACTTAACTACTCCAACACTCATATATACTGCCTTTCACATATGTAGCTATTCACACATACACCACTGAAACATCCATTCACTCACCAACACAGCCATACGCACACTCACTCACCCATACAGCCCCTCGCAGATGCACTCATGAACCCATACACTCAGTGAATCACCCATTCACACATCCATGCAGGGATTCACACACCCCCCACCCACCCACCCACACAGACACTCAGGCACCCATACAGGTACTCAGACAACCAATCATTAACCCATATAGACACTAATGTAGCTACTCACCAACCCATGCAGCCATTTACACATCAACTGACAGACTGATACATATATTCACACAGATTAGTCAGTCAACCATGCATTCACTAAGACACGTTTAATCACTCACTTATACAGTTAGTCACGCACAAGCTAAATCATCCATACAGACACTCATACACCCACTCATTCTTTGAATACACATTGGTGTGTATATATATATATATATAACATTCTTAAACTTTTTAGAAACACTGAGTCACTGGATGATGTCATCAGTGATGTCATTTGAGATGTCATCAGTGATGTCACTGACCATGTCATGAGGGATGTATTATGTGACGTCATCAGCCGTGCATTGCGGGGCGTGAGTTATAGTTAGCTCAGCTAACTATAGCGGCTGAATTTCTCAGGTTTTGTACGAGTGAAATGTCAGCCTAACTATAATGTCCCTGAAACCTGTGGTTTTTTGTGTGAAAAAAAAAATATATATATACATGTATATATCTATAAATATATATATTTTACATGGAGGAAGCTTATAGACATCTGCATGATGCCACTTGCTACAGGCCTACCACCATGAAGGAAGTAGTTGCCAGTGGCAAAGAACTCAAAAAGAGCCTCAACAACTACAGGACACAAGGCATTATCAGTAAAGAGGAGTTCAATTTCCTGAACAACGAATTTCCTGTACTACCGATCCTGTACTTTCTGCCAAAGGTACACAAAGGTACATCATCGGTGCCTGGGAGATCCATCATCTCGGCACGCAAAAGCCTCTGCGAAAACATTTCTAAATATGTTGACTACTTTCTGCAAGAGCACGTCATCAACTTACCTACCTACTTACGAGACACCAGTGACTTCCTTCTCCAAATCAAAAACATCCCGTGGTCACCGAACTGTGTCCTGATGTCACTTGACATAACTTCACTCTACACCAGCATACGTCATCCAGATGGACTTAATGCATGCCATGAATTCTTGGCTAAGAGACCTTTCCACTGTTACAAACACAATGAACTCATCATGTTTCTCATTGAGTGGTGCCTGCAACATAACTTTTTATGTTCAATAACAAGACATACCAGCAACTCAGGGGTGTGGCAATGGGGGCTTGCTTCTCCCCCAGCTACGCATGTCTTCATGTGGGCTGGTGGGAGGAGCGGATCCTCAGGGTCACACACTCAGAAGCTTGGTCCAATAACATCCTCTGTTGGCTACGCTATATAGACGACATATTCGTGGTCTGGAAGGGTTCCATTGGCAGTGCAAAGACATTCATCAATGAGATCAATTGTAATGATTATAATTTGGAGTTCAATGCCACCATAAGCACAGAATCAGTGGAATTTCTGGATGTTAAAGTATATGTCTCTGATAACACACTACAGTCCACCCTCCATAGAAAAACCACTGCAGGGAACTCCACCCTACACACCACCAGCTTCCACCCGAAACACCTGATAGCAAGCATTCCTTATGGGAAAATGCTGCGCTTGCGCAGAATATGCAGCAACACTACATACCTGACCAAGTGCCAATTGGAGTCTCACATGAGATTCAGGGCCAGGGGGTACACTGAAAAGACGATCACTGCAGCGATTACCAAAGCTAACTCGTTTCCCAGAGAATCGCTACTACTAGGCACATGCGCTGACATTACTAACAACACAGATACTCAATCAGAGCTGACCACTGAGAGCTGGGTAACCACACGCCTAATCATCACTCACAACACCGAGGCACATGCACTTAAATCCATTTTTAACAAACACTTGGGCATCATCAAGACTGATTCCACACTAGGACCCATGGTTGCCCCTAGGCCCGACATCACCTATAGGAGAGCTAGTTCCATGCATGATGCAGTAGTCAGAAACAGCCCCGAATAACTAATGCCACGAATTGGTTATCAGGTGTCTAAGGGTTTTTCAAGTGCAGCAGCTGCAGGGCGTGTAGATTTGGAGTTAACACCACCCAAATCACGGCGGAGTTCAGGAACAAACCCATAGTGATCCAACAAAAACTCACTTGCAGAACGGAATTCGCAGTTTACATTCTTACCTGCAGCTGCGGGCTCAGATATGTAGGGAGCACCAAGCTCCAGGTGCACCTACGTATCTTGCAACATATCAGAGCAATTGGTAACAGTGACCCAGCATATCCTGTTGCCAGGCACTTCAAAGAAACATATCATAACAATTTGGACCACCTTAAATACTGTGTAGTTGACTGCATCCCACCACTCAGATGTGGGGGCAACAGAGAGAAATTGTTAAGACAACTGGAGTCCAAATATATAATTGAACTCAACACCAAGGCACCGACAGGACTGAACCTTAGTGAAGACCTTTACAACTTCCTGTAAAAAGAAGTTACTACAGTTGCGTTTAAACATTTTTGCCCATTTGACTTCTAAAAGTCGGCTGATATTTATTTAGTTGTCCAGTTTTTAACCCACTGTATTTCATGTTCTCACGATTAGGAACATTGTTTTACCACACTGCTCCAGGCTCGCCTGATCTTGGAGCAACTTTAGGGTTTATTACTCACATATCACGGCACCTTCACACTTTTCCCCTTCCTACTTCACTTTTATCCAATATTGCTCATTAGTGACCCCATTGTTTAGTGGATTAACGAATTCACATTTTTTGGCCATCTAGTGAACAACACACACCACGTGCAGACTTCGACATGTTACATATGACTCTTACAACACTTAGGCCCATCTTGAGTACCCGCACTTAACGTACATAGCAACATGACTTCAAATGCGCTCTCGCTAAATAGTTAACCGCAAGGGCATTCACACGTAAAGGCTGCAATAGATGCGCTTCATCAACTGTTCCCCAGTTAGTGATGATGGTACACCTGGTTCCTTGTATTTTACCCGTGCCACATGGCATTCACGGTGGTTTTCAGGAACATATACTCATGTTACCTCATCTAATTCTAGAATAAGTTTCTATCACAGATACGTCTTGGGAGACTTATATTTTTATAACGCCCTTTTCCATACATTGATAATGCCTCTAACTTTGCCCACACTTGCTTACCTTTCAACACACTGCGCATCACTGGAGTTACAGAATGCTGCGTCATCTGCATTGTTATATAGAGCACTAGTCTTTTGTCTATGTCTGTCACTGTAGTTTGCTTGTCATTTTTGCGCCTAGTCATCGGCTGATGACAAGATGATTTCACTGCATGCTGCAAAATTGCCACGTTTTTGCCATGTCACAATAAACATAGAAAAGTCACTAATAGATACTATAAATACAATGTCCATTTTTCAAAGCGCGCTATGTGATCAAGACCACAGGCTTGTGGTTGAAACGCGTCATCCTGACATGCTAAGGCAATAAACTGATTCATTGTATCTTCAACTGGAGTCTGTGCCCTTGTTTGGCCCGCTGCGGTCGTTCACTGGGATTCTGGTTTCATATATATATATATACATATATATATATATATATATATATATATATATATATATATATATATATATATATATATATATATATATATATTTTGTCCAACAAATGCCGAAGCTTCTCAAGATGCACTCAACAGTGCGTCTGCCTTCCGGCATCACGGTTCAGCCCGCCCCAGCCATCCAAGTTCGTTGAATTGCCTGACGCGTTTCTGTGGCCAACGTACCACTTCATCAGAGGCATTTCTCCTGTACGCATTGGAGCGCTCTTTATACTGCATGCTGATTAGTTGAAACCCCTCATGGGTTCAACTGCGTATTTGAATGCTTCATACAGCATGCTGGGATGTTGAATAAAATTATGACACAGTGCCCTCCCATGCAAGATGCACCATCTTGAAGGAATGAGAGGCTGAGGGAGAGGAACCTTCCTGCTCCGGTTTCCAGCACAGTGCGTCTTGATGAAAAGTGTCTGCTCCCATCACATCCAGATCCTACTAAGGATTTTAACTGACTCTCTGAAATCTGTAAGGATTGGAATCTACTATAGGTGTTTAATGAAAGCTCGATGTGACTACACATCCCAGCATGCTGTATGAAGAAATCAAGTACGTAGTTGAACCCATGAGGGGTTTTTGAACCAATCAGCATGCAGTATAAAGAGCGCTCCAATGCGTACAGGAGAAATGCCTCTGATGAAGTGGTACGCTGGCCACAGAAATGCGTCAGGCAATACAACAAACTTGGATGGCTGGGGCGGGCTGAACCGTGATGCCGAATGGCAGACGCACTGTCAAGTGCATCTTGAGAAGCTTCAGCGTTTGTTGAATAAAATTATGACACGGGTGCCCTCCCGTGCAAGATGCACCATCTCGAAGGAATGAGAGGCTGAGGGAGAGGAACCTTCTTGCTCCGGTTTCCAGCACAGTGCGTCTTGATGAAAAGTGTCTGCTCCCATCACATCCAGATCCTACTAAGGATTTTAACTGACTCTCTGAAATCTGTAAGCATTGGAACCTACTATAGGTGTTTAATGAAAGCTCGATGTGACTACACATCCCAGCATGCTGTATGAAGAAATCAAGTATGTAGTTGAACCCATGAGGGGTTTTTGAACCAATCAGCATGCAGTATAAAGAGCGCTCCAATGCGTACAGGAGAAATGCCTCTGATGAAGTGGTACGTTGGCCACAGAAACGCGTCAGGCAATACAACGAACTTGGATGGCTGGGGCGGGCTGAACCGTGATGCCGAATGGCAGACGCACTGTCGAGTGCATCTTGAGAAGCTTCGGCGTTTGTTGAGTAAAAAAAAAAAATATATATATATATATTCACTGAAAAAACCATAGGTTTCAGGGACGTTATAGTTAGAAATTAGCATTTAAAAACCTTTGAAATTCACTGAAAAAACCATAGGTTTCAGGGACGTTATAGTTAGGTGTACATTTCACTCGTACAAAACCATAGAAATTCCACCGTTATAGTTAGTTCAGTTAACTATAACTCGCGCCCCGCAATGCACTGCTCATGACGTCACATATTACATCATTCATGGCATGGTCAGTGACATCACTGATGACATCACTGATGACATCTCAAATGACATCACTGATGACATCACTGATGGCATCATTCTGT
>CAWUFW010031838.1:0-14863 GCA_963921515.1 Calotriton arnoldi | reverse complement strand
CCACTGATGTGGTGAGGGTGTCCTCCCCCTCTGTCCAGCCCACCTTGCCTGTTCCCCATTCTCCTCCCCTGGTGGTAGGCACTGCAGTGGAGTCCACTACCACCCTGTCTGACTTGGGCACTGCAGTGGCGGACCTGTCCACTCCATCTGCAGGGTCCACTGCAGTCGTGCCGGCACCCACAACATCTGAGTCATGCCCCCCAGTTGTGCCGGCACACACCATGTCAGACACCTCCACTGCAGTTGTCAGTGGCTCTCCAGCACCCACCACCCCTTCCCTGCCTCCTCCTGGTGAGCCCTGATCCTGTCCCTGCGGTGCCTGGCCTGCCCCCCGGTTGTCCCTCCTAGTGGATTGTCCCTGGTTTTGTGCAGTGCAGGCATGCGTAGGGTGACATCTGCCACTGTCACCCTGTTTGGACTTTGACAATGGACTGGCCATTGGCCTTTGTGTTTTTTCTGGACTTTCACTTTTAAACACACATATGCTGAATAAAGCAACTTTCTGTTCTCTAGTGCTTATGCTTCTGATGTACATGTTGTTGATGATGCTAACCATGCCCTTGCTGCAGTGATGGTGATATGTGGTCTCATGATAATGAAGTGTTACTGTGCAGGAACACATGTGGTCCAGGGGGAATGTGTCCTATCATGTGGTGTATCCATGTCATCCATAGCAGCATCTGAGGGTGTCATGTGTTCAGTATTTGGCAATGGGATTTCCTACTTACATTAGCAATTTCACATCTGTGGCTTCCACCCCTGCACATCTGTTGTGCCTGCCATTGTTCAATTCGTCTACTTCCCTGACCGTGTGGCCATCTCCACTGGACATGCAGGTTTGGGCATCAATGGGGAAGGACTCATCTGTGTTGTCAGTGCAACATTGCTATACAAGTGTGTTGGATCTGTGCTGATGATTTCGTTGGCACTTCCATGACCAGGCTGATGTGACGGGAGCCTTCATTTGGTGCTAATTGTTGATTGTGTGACCAAGTGCTCAGCTGACATGATGGGGCCCTACTGAGGCAACATATGGCACAGCTTTCCTCACACAGGAGTGGAGTCCCCTCATGGCAGTGTGTACTCCTGTGACATTGCCTGCGCCCAAGGTGTGTGTTGTATGATCATGTCTGTGTGTTCACTTCCGTTTTGCTGTGCATGCTGTGATCCCTAGTGTTGTACCTGTTTGTGATGCTTGCTGAGTTGACCTATGTTCCCCCAAAGTCTTCTCCCTGGGTTCTCTGTGATGTGGGTGCATGGCACATTACTGGTCATCAGGGTGTCACCCATAGGTGTGTTTGCTGTCAGGGCTGAGTTTGTGTGCAGACGCCAGATGGGTCACAGTCAGGTTTCCCCTTGGCACTTGTTGTTTGCACCTGTCATGTGATTTCCAGTTTGTGTTATCTTTCAGTGATTGTGACACGTTGTGTGTGTGACTGCTGGCACTCCTCAGGGTCCGGGCTGCAATGTTAGTTGTTGTCTATGTGTGTTCTTTGTGGGTGACCTTGGCTTCTTCATTGGTGTGTGACTGTGGCTGGGATCCCATTGGTTGGTGTGGTATTGCCGTCATGTCCATGTACAGCGTAGTGTGCAGTGTGTCAGACATTCAGGAGTCTTGTTGAGTGGCCATGTGTGATGTGTTTCTGCACCTTGAATCCCACCCACCACCCTGGAATTGTCATGGGTGCATGTGCAATGTCACCAGTGCATGTGTGCTTCACTGCTGCACATTGTTGGAGGTCGAGGTGTGTGGTGTTGAGTGTGTGCAGATGAGAGTTGTTGCCCGGCTAGACCCCTGCCTCCATGTTGGCCTTGGCTTACTGGCCGTGCTGATTGATTTGTGCTTGTGTAGGTGTGATGGTAGTTTGTTGCTCAGGACACATGACTGTGGTTCACAGTGTGAACGACATTTAGCTTTGTCATCACAGTGGGATTGTAATGCAGCCCAGGGTCACCACATTGTGGGGGCCCTGGGGTAGTGCTGTGGTGTGTCTGTGTCTTGCTGTGTCAGTTGCTGTTCCTACGTGCCTGTGTGACATGTGTGATTTGTGCTCCCTCTCATCTGACAATGCCTGATTGCCCACATAGGGGATTTGGATCCATGAGTTACCTTTGTGTGGCACTGTATGCACATCTGTATAATTGGTATTCAGGCCTCCTCATGTGTTGTGTGGTTGCCTGGGGACACTGGCACCCCCTCACCTGTTGTGTTTGATGTGCAGTGTGGGTTTGCCTGTTTGTGTTTGTGCATCTGCACCACTGCATTGGCATATCTTAGGTGTGCCATTGGCTGTATGTAGTTTGGTGGGTTTCCCCTGCTGTCCCTGGGACTCCTAGGTCATCAGTCAGCACAATGATCATGGTTTGTGTGTCCCATTGCTGCCATGGTATGGTATCTGTTCACCTCACATCTACAGTCTCCACAGGGTATCTGCATTTGTGTGCCCATTGGTGCAAATATGTGGGTCTGCATTCTGATGGTCACTTCTGTCATTGTGTCATTGATGAATGTTGACTGTGTCAGCCCCCATGGGTGTTGTTTGTCTGCACATGGCCAAAGGTATGTCTTATTTGCACTGCAGTATTTGCCTCCCCCAATCTATGTTGCAATGGGACACATGCACTACTTTGCCACTGATGTGTTTTATGTTCTGTGACCAGGAATCATCCATGCAGTTTGGCAGTTGCAGCTTTTTCTTTGTCAACACTTACATTTTGGTCACTGTGATGATGGGGGTTTGGACCCCATTGCCACAATGTTCAAAATGTGCTTCAGCTATGGACCCCACACTTACCTTTTGGTCACTGTGATGATGGGGTTTGGACCCCATTGCCACATTGTTCAAAATGTGCTTCAGATATGGACCCCACACTTACCTTTTGGTCACTGTGATGATGGGGTTTGGACCCCATTGCCACAATGGTCATGGCCTGCTTGCATTGTGGGGCCACACACATATATGTGTGGCACATGTGATAGGGGTCACATTGTATGTTCAAAGTCATGTTCAGTGTTGTAGGCATTTGACACAGTCTACACACGCTTGTCATGGTGTTGGGGGATGTCTTTTTCTTGCATTCCCTAGGTTGTGGTGTGCTGGTTGTGTCATGCATTGTCCATCCTATGAGTGGGGGTGGTGTTGGTGGTAGGCATCCAGCCCCCAGGGGTAGAGGTGGTAGTAGTGACAGGCATCCAGCCCCCCTGGGTAAGGGTGGTAGTGGTGGTAGGCATCCAGCCCCCTGGGTAGAGGTGGTAGTAGTGGTAGGCATCCAGCCCCCTGGCTAAGGGTGGTAGTGGTGGTAGGCATCTGGCACCCCCATGGCTAAGGGTGGTAGTAGTGGTAGGCATCCAGCCCCCTGGGTAAGGGTGGTAGTGGTGGTGGGCATCTGGCACCCCCTGGCTAAGGGTGGTAGTAGTGGTGGGCATCCAGCCCCCTGGCTTAGGGTGATAGTAGTGGTAGGCATCCAGCCCTCCTGGGTAAGGGTGGTAGTAGTGGTGGGCATCTGGCACCCCGCTGGCTAAGGGTGGTAGTAGTGGTAGGCATCCAGCCCCCTGGGTAAGGGTGGTAGTAGTGGTGGGCATCTGGCACCCCCATGGCTAAGGGTGGTAGTAGTGGTTGGCATCCAGCCCCCCTGGGTAGGGGTGGTAGTGGTGGTGCGCATCCAGGCCCCTGTGTGCATATGTGGCATTGGTGATGGGCATCCCGCCCCTATGGTGCTGCTGTTGCTGGTGTAAGTAAATTCTGCATCCCTCTGTGTGTGTGTGATGTGTCGTGTACGTGTTGTATGTTTTTGTGGTTGGTGTCTGACTTACCTTCTGTGCCGTACGCGTCCGTGCCTGTTCCGGTAGTAAATGTAGAATATTGGTAGGATCGGGACGAAGGGATTCATGGTTGGTTCGTGTCGTTCGTCTTTCTCGTTGCTTCGCGTCGTCCTCATCGCTGGCGTGTTTGCCTCGTAGCCGTGGATCGTGTTGTGGCGCGAATCAGAGCTTATGTGCGCCTCTCCCGGAAGCTTTGACGTGCCGGACCTAGCGACGGGTTCGGCGCATACAGAAAGCGCATCATACTTGTTCGGCCGGACGGGGCTGCATTTTCCCTTCCGTGCGACTCGATTCTGCGTTTCCGGATTCGCCTCGGTCGGAGAACAGGACCTGGATTGGGTGAGAACGACTCGGCTGGATTCTGTGCTGTTGTGCGCATCGTACTTACTCGTTCGGGATGATGTACGGATCGGTCGGGAAACAGGCCTTCGCATGGCTTTTTTCCCGACCGAATGGTATTGGGTGCGCCTCCGACCGAGATCGGAATCGGCCCCTAAGTCTGCATCAAACTATCAAACTCTGAAAAGTGATCTATTTTGGGCCCCTTTGTAGATTATATTATTATGTGGACACATCCCTTTCTGTAGTTCAATAACAGCCCATGTGCTCTGCTAATCTATTAGCTTTCTCTAAACTGGCTGTGTATTACATTTTAGTGGACTAGCTGCCCTTTATATTGCAACCAGGTGAGAAGCATACATTATTTGCAAATAGCAAATCACATTCAGTAACCAGTAATTCTTGCCTCAGTATGTGTTTCCTGAAGACTAACAATGTCAGGTTCAAAGCACCATGCTCATCTTCCAGTTCGCTGTGTGAAGGGATCCCCTTTAGGTATTCATATTCCAATTCATAAGGCAAAACATTACTTTGCCCAATTCTAGAAATCACTCTTCCTTATGACATAACTAGGTATTAGTATCAGTAAATTATTACACAAGAATATCCAATTCAGGCTGTTCATGCATTCTCCTTTCTTTCCAACTTTTCTACCAGACATTTTCCTCAGTTTTCTCCCTCCTAACACTTAACTCCACACAGCACCCAAACCAATATTTGTGCCACCCAAATTCGTCCCTCACCGCTTTTGCAGATTCCTCACTCTCTTTCTGAAGAGAGGGGATATCACTGTGGGTTGTAAGTTGTTAATTTCCAATTGTAGTTTGCCAATTTTAGGCCTATCTGCAGTTCACACAGAGCTTTTTCTCACCATTATTTGTTGGTAGGTGTTGATAACTCACAATCATTTTGTATGCAAGTGCATATCTTGCTTAGCTTTATTCTAGTCAAGCTTGATGTACTGAACAACACACTAGCATTGTGAATGACGGTACATACTTTGCTCACCTTTTGAATCACTCAACAATAAATGTCACATATATGCTAGCAGAAAGCCAGATTTTTATGTGGAAGCTCCCTCACACAAACTACAGGTACTTCTCACAAAAATTACAAGTATAAAACCAAATACATTTCCACACTCATAGAGACCCCTCTGCCTTACATCATAGATAAGGCAATTCTCCACACTATATCCACTCCTGTGCCCTAAACATTGCAATGTTTGAATAACTTAGAGTTTGTTCCCAAAACAAAGATGTGAACAGTGCAGTTAATCCTATCAAGACTGCGTCCTAAGTCCTAAAGAGTTATGCCAAATCCTACTGAAGTTTAATCAATATCCAATATATTACTGGGGCTTCTTTATTAATGATATGCATGGGCAAATAGTGAGAGTGTCTCCTTTCATTTTGAGAGACTGCACAAAGCCTGTGCACATTCTTCTAAAAAAAATAGGACCTTTATCTCCAGTAACAAAGCTGTTTTAAAGTGGGCTTTTCATTTTATTTATTTAATATATTAAGCTAAAATAATAACTACATATTTATTCTTGTCTTCTTTTTAAAGTTATAAAGTGTTTGAGTACCTTTGTAGCTATCTGTGATTTGAGTGTTGGTTATTTAGAGAGTCATTCTTGTCTCAGCCACAAATAATAAAAAGAAAAAGTTGTCTGGCATAATTGAAAGGTTTTTTTATATCTAAAACATGAAAGAAAGTTGATTAGTGATGTGAACATTCTAGAAAGACTAAGGGTCGATTCCGATCTCGGTCGGAAGGCCTCCGAATCGGATTTGGCTTTACCAGATCCGAGTCAGAGGCATTGTTTCCGACCGAGTCATACAGAGGTCCGGACGCCCAAGTACGATGCGAACGAACGCGAAATCGCCGAACGACTCGTTTCCGGGTCCGAACCACTCCGTGCGACTCGGTCGCAGAGCGAACCGTACCGCGCAATGGAGTCGATTTCCGACCGAGCCAGTACGATGCACGATTCGGCAGCCGGATCGAGTCGGAGTCTCCGGGACGAAAAGCTCCGGAAGCAGACTTGGGGGTCCGTGCCGGACCCCCTTCACTCATAGCCGAACGAGTCGAACACAGGGGGACCCAAGGGTCCCCCTTCACATGCATGTACAGTGCGGATGGCACCAACGCATACCCACTGCAGGGCGCCCTTTGCGAGACGTACCTATTCAGCCGATGCAAGGCCATGCATGCGTCGTACGACCGGCTCCCATTGACTTCAATGGGAATCCGACCGAGCCGAGTCCGTCAGCATGCGACAGCATCGTACTTGCTCGGTCGGACTCCAGGGGTACGGCTCGGTCGGAAAACCCTCCACATCCGGCTCGGTCGGAGGGCTTTCCCAGATCGGAATCGACCCCTAAATCTACTCTATGTACCTTATAGAAGATTGGGAACAGTAATGCAATTAGTTGGGTAGGAGTTGGACATGTCAATATTGACTATATGCAGTAGATAACATGCATTGCCTATGCCGGGGAAGTCAGGAAATGTTGGATTACATTGTTTTATAGCTTATTATATGATACACTACTTAAAATGAACTGAATATATAAATGGTAGTATTCAATGGAAAATAGTATTTGAATGCACAAATGAACAAGCACACATTGTCATTGTCATCATAGGCTATACACATATTTAGGGCCACTCTTCAAGTATACACTGTACCAAACTTTCATATGTACAATTATTTGTACATTAAAATGCTAAGCTTTTCAAGTTTGCAGAGCATTTTTAATTTTAATTGGGTTGATATGTTGTTGAGGACACAATTTACCAACAGAGGTAAGAAGCATTCAAAAAGTGCACACATGAGCTTAGATACGTAACAAGGAGAACTCTTAACAACAAAATGGTAAAGTATCAAAATACCAAAATTTATTTTTCTTAGGTTTCCATACCCCCTTGACTTTTTATGGCAAGGCAAGGAGGCACAAATTACCTGGCAATCATCAATTAAAACACAAAGGGGCCGATTCCGATCACGGCCGGTAGGGCTCCGAATCGGATTCGGCATAACCGGATCCGATTCGGAGCCCTATTTCCCGACCGATTCGTACGCGCGTCCGGACGAGCGAGTACGATGCGAATTCTCCGACTGACTCGTTCAGGCGTCCCAACCGCTCCGACCGACTCATTCCCGGGTCTAACCGCACCGACCGACTCGCTCGGACACGACTCGTACCGCGCAATGGAGACGTTCCCCGGCCGGGTAAGTACGATGCGCGCCGCGGTGCAGTCCGACCGACACGCGCCCGTCCGGCTCGAAAGAGCAGTCGGAGCCGTACTTCGAGGGTCCGTGTCGGACCCCCTGTATGCGTAGCCGCGCGAGTCGCTTTGCCGCGTACCCGCTGTAGGGGCGCCCTTGTTCGCCTCGCACCCATTGAGGCAATGGGAGCCCGCGTCGCGTGTTGTCACGACCGGCTCCCATTGAATTCCAGTGAGAGTCCGACCGACTCAAGTACGATAGCATACGGACGCATCGTACTCGTTCGGTCGAGGCTGCACGGGTCCGATTCGGTCGGAAATCTCTCCGGGTCCGGCTCGGTCGGAGAGATTTCCGGCCTGAATCGGAATCGGCCCCAAAGTGTTATTTAAAACAAAGGGTACTAATGTTTAAAAAAAAAACAATTGATACTCATGGGAAGCTAAGTATCCTTTTCAGAAGCTTATTTATTTATAAAAATGTTTATTTTGATTTATACTTTTGATTTTTATATAGCGTGAACATGACCCGTGAGGGTATCAGAGTGCTTACAGATAAGTTTCAATAAAAAACAAGAGAACAACCACAACAGAGGTACAAACTGTGTAAAGTCCCAAATTGAAGATAGTGACCTCTACAGGACAAATCAACTGGACAATAGACATGATCCAACTACTACATCATTATCAAGTTTAAATCCTGGCTTACGGGGATGACGTTGCCGTCTTGACCTCTGCTCCGATCAGAAGCCCACACGCAATAGTTGCAGTGGCCCAATCATTCGGAGATGTCACTGGTTACAAGTTAAATTTAGATAAGACTCGGCTCCTATCCAATGTGGCTCATCTTGGTCAGGCTGAGAGATGGGTACAGTTCATGGTGTATCTTGGGGTCACCTAACTATTAACAAATCAGAGATTCTGGAGAATAATTATGGGAAGTTGTACCAACATTCTGTAGACGTTTTTTCTAAATGGAATCATTTTCATCTGCACAATCTAAGATGATTAATCTCCCTCGGTATCTTTACCTTTTTCATTGCATCCCACTATCTCCCAGTGGCTTTTTACACTAAGGTGGAGGCATTGTGGCAGAAGATTATTTGGTGTTATTGGAAGCCTTCCTGTAATAATCAGGTCTTACAACAGCCTAAGGAAGATGGTGGGGTCTCACTTCCGGTACTGAGGTTTTATTATTAGGTGTAATTGCTTTTCACAACTTTATGTGGTTTTGTGTTGGGAGGTTTGGCCACAGGGGCGTAGGTTCACAGAGTTCCTTCCACTTGGTGAATCAATAGTCCCCGCTGTGGGCATCATGGACTCATTATACTTTAAGTGAACTTGCTTTAAGACGCTAAAAGTTTTCAACTCATCTGGGGTCCCTTTAAGCAAATATTTTCTGGTATTACCCCGTATAATCAGCTCCGGTATTTGGGTTATAATCCTAATATTCCTTATTGTATTCATAATCGTTTCAGGGAGACCTGGGAAAGGGTTAACCTCTCAAATTTACGTCAACTATGATGGAGATGTTCTATCTTCATTTGGGAATATACAGCAACAGTTCTCTCTTCCTTATACAGTCTTTTATAGATATCTTCAGCTGCAGCACTTTATCTTAAGTTTTAAGGAAGAAGGTTTGAGTTGTTCTGATAACACCGGCCTGAACCTTAGAAGGAAAGCCCCATTAAAGAAAGACATTGGGCTAGTCTACAAGTTAATAAATCTGTCTTCTCAGGATAATTTGAATGATCTGTTCCAGCTGAGGGCAAATAAGTGGAGCTATCTTCTCAATACGAAAGTAATGGTTGCTGACCTTCAACGAAGCAATGTGTTCTCTCACTCAGCTTTAAGAAAGTCATGTATTAAGGTACATCATCTCAAATGTATCAATAACTGGTACGATACCCTGCACGGTCTCTTCATCATGAAGCTACCGCTGGAGGACAGCTGTTTCCGCTGTGGATTTGTGGAAGCTAATGCAGTTCATTTCGTTGCATCTTGTTCTATTTTGCGTTTGTGTTGTGAATTTTTTTCAGCAAGTTGTATGGCATCTCTATCCTTGTTGTCGTAGCTGATTCGCAGCTGATTATGCTGGGGCATTCACCAGTTATTCCCTCCTACCTATCTGGCTTATATGTCTTTTCTATCTCGCTGGCTAGACTGGCTTTGGCATGTTTCTGGCTTTCTAGTGAGCCTCCCGATCCGTGGACAAGGTGGTGGGATTTCTTGAGCATAAGTAGGTTGGAAATCGTCCTAATCGAGAACGATCCTCGGAGGAAAAAGCTGGGTTGGATTTGGGACCCTGTTCAGGATTGGTTTGCTGGTGCAGCTGTCTCACAGGACTTCTCCGCCTACTTCCCCATTTCATTCTCCCTCCACAGTGCTCTCCTCCACCTATGCACTGCTATATGAATCACTGACTAAATATCGAAGGTCACAATATCGACCTACAAAAATATCGCAGCAAAAATATCGAAGACAAGAATATCGACATCCTATCTACATTAAGGTAAGTACAAAAATATCGAACTAAAAATATGGATGTCAAAAATATCGTTGTTAAAAATATCTTTTTTAATTGAAGTTAAAAAAATATTGTAAAATAAAGTAAATAATACATATAATTAAAAGAAACATAGTTAAAAATATTTTAAAATGCTTAAAAATTATAAGTAATATATAATTTGAAAATACATTAAATATATACATATAATATATAATATATATATACTTACTTATTAATATGTTTTAATATTTATTTTAATAACTTATAAATTGTTTAATTTATTTTTTATAAATTATAAATACATTTATACACATAAAACAATAATATAAATAAAAATTAAATAAATATATGTAACAAATTTAAAAAAATTAAAATTATTTTAAATCTTTTTTAAAATATTTATACAGTACATTAGCTAAAAAAATACAAAATATTAGATAGTGGAGGAAATCAAATTACTATTCCCACTCCAGTGAGTGCAACAGTAGGGAAAGTGTTGGATAGCGTAGGGGTAAAAATTAATATGCCCACTCCAGTGAGTGTAACAGTAGGGAAAGTGTTGGATAGCGTAGGGGTTAAAATTACTATTCCCACTCCAGTGAGTGCAACAGTAGGGAAAGTGTTGGCTAGAGGAGGGGTAAAAATTACTATTCCCACTCCAGTGAGTGCAACAGTAGGGAAAGTGTTGGATAGCGTAGGGGTAAAAATTACTATTCCCACTCCAGTGAGTGCAACAGTAGGGAAAATGTAGGATCGCGTAGGGGTTAAATAAACATACTTATAAAGTATTATTTTTTTAAATAAATAACATATTAATAATTATTTAACAAAATAATTATTAATAATTACCTATTAAATTAATATTTACTTAAATAACATTAAATTACTTCCCACCCTATTCCCTATAAACACACAATGCGCTACACATAAAAAAATAACACAATGCATTTAATTATCAATTAATCAATTAATAAAAATTAATTAACAATTAATAATTAATTAACAATAAATTAATTAACAATAACAATAAATAAAAAATATTAATACATTATCATTAATATAATTTTTAATTAACCAATTAATAAAAATTTATTATTAATTAATTGATTAACAATAAATTAATAATCAATAACAATAAATATTCACATATACTAATTAATTATATTTAAATTACTTCCCACCCTATTCCCCTAAACCCACAACCCGCTACACATTAAAAATAACATAATTTAATTACCAATTAATCAATTAATTAAAATTAATTACCAATTATTAATTAATTTACAATAAATTAATTAACAATAACAATAAATAAATTTAATAATAAATACATTATAATTAATATAATTATAAATTAACCAATTAATATAAATTAATTACCAATTAATAATTAATTAACAATAAATTAACAATGAATAACAATAAATAAAAATATATTAATTAATTAATTATAATTAAATTACTTCCCACCCTATTCCCCTATAAACCCACAACCCGCTCTGATACTAAAATGCAAAATTTCCTATAAAAAAATTACTATTTTCTAAAAATGTAATACATATATTTAAAAATAATGAAAAATCTTTTTTAAAAATGTTAAACATACATATAAAATACATAACACAAAAAAATCGATATTATTAACAACTATATTTTTGCTAACGATATTAATGACTTCGATATTACTTACTTTGATATTAAAAAAATCAATATTACTTACCTTAAAGTCGATATTCTGGTCAACGATATTCTTGACTTCAATATTCTGTCCCTACGATATAAAAAACTCGATATTAGTGTAGGTCGATATTTAAAATTCGATATTTTGACTGCCCACCCTGCTATATATTGTATTGATTTGTTTTGTCTTTTTTTCTTTTTAGTTCTCTGGAAAATGTATTATCTTTGTAGTTGATTTGTCTCTTAATGACCAATATTGTTGGTTTAGCTTTGCAGCTAATTTTGCTCTTACCTAATTTGCTGGATAAGTAATTTATTGTGTCCCCTAGCTTTTGGCATCTGTTGCTTTCTTTCTTAAAAAAATTAATAAAAATGTATTTTAAAAAAAGACATGATTCAACAAACGTGTAATAATCATGGGTGAAGATCCAGAGACAAAATGTGTGGCCTAAAGAAGAAATTTGTTCATAAGTAGCATTTTAACTTCTTTATTGCAGGATGCAATAGAGAGGATCAATCTGACTTTCAGGTGGCAGGGCGTTCCAAAGTTTTGAGGCAATATCTGAGAAGGATCTTGCTGTGTTGTTACAGAAACAAGGTGTTGGTGCTTTTAGAGGATCTGCATCCACCAGATAATTCTAGTTTTTGTGCTAAGTACCTAGGTGTGTTGTAGTGTAAAGCTTTCTAAGTCATGCAAGCAATTTTTTATTGTATTCTAGCCTCATATGAGAGCCAGTTTAGGGACTTTAGATCCCGGGAGATGTGTTTGTTCATTTTTGTTACTGTGATGAATCTGGCAGGAGCATTAAGAGAGGCCCTTAGATGTGCAAACTTGGATCTAGGAAGGCCACAATGGGTTGCACTTTCATAGGCCAACCTGGGATTAACTAGGGCTTGGATCACTGATTTGAAGTAGTTGTAGGGGAGGAAATATGTTATTTTCTGTGAAATGTACATTTGATAATTCGCTCCTTTGGTGGCAGGACTGATGTGCTCCTGCGTGGTCAGACTCTTGTCAAGTGCTATTCCCATAGATCTCGTAGAATCTAAAATGTGTGGTGAGAAGTTGAGGGCAGTTAGATGCTTCATCTATAAATCAATCTCGAGTTTGTGATCAAAGCTTCTGCTAGAGGCTCCATGATTAGGCTGAAGAGAGTAGGTTAGAGAGAGGACCCCTGTGGCACCCCTAAGGTGACCAATGTGGCATTGGACAGGCACTGGTTAACCCTGACTCTTTGGGTTCTGTTGTGAAATAATAAGGTAAACCAGTTTAGGGCTGACCCCGAAAACCCTATCCTCTGTTCAAGTAGATCTATTAGAGTGTCATTTTAACTGTATCAAACACAGATGATACGTCTAGGAGGCTTAGAAGGCGCAATTCATTCTGATCAAGCCTTTTTAGTATGTTGCCTACTATGTGCGTGAACACTGATTCAGTGCTGTGGCCTTGACGGAAGCTGGACTGGAATTCGTCTAGAAGTTGAAATTGCTCTATGTGGTTGCAAAGTTGGACCTATACACATTCTTCAATGAACTTTGACAAAGTTGGAAAGCTGGTCATTGGGCTGAAGCTGTTAAGGTCCGAGCGATAAGCAGTTGTTTTTTTCAGAATGGGGGTTACCTGCCCTACTTTTAGGCAGTCCGGCATAGTGCCCTGGAGAAATGAGGCATTTACTATCTTGGTCCAAAGCTGGAGTATAGAAGATTTGAGCTCCCTGAAGATTTTCGGTGGTAACTGGTCGATGAAGTGGTTTGAAGGTTTCAGCGTTGTAAGAATGTTGTGAATGTCGTTTGCATTGAGGGTTGTGAATGTATGCCAGGAAGCATTGTTTTCAAGGGTGTGCACTGGGTAATCAGGAGATTCAGCTGTCCATGAAGGAGGAAGGTTGATATGTGGAATAATCAGAAGGCTTTTCCTTGCTGACTACAGGTGATTTTTGAATGTTTCCGTCTTGCCCAGTAAGAAGGAGGCAAAGTCCTTTAAGTTTGGAAGAAGGACTGGGTTGAATAGCCGATTGTTTTATTTATTTTTATTTTATTTATAAAGTTTTATATAGAGCGAACGTGACCCAAGTGGGTATCAGAGCGCTTCACATAATGACGGGAACAACAATCTGACAGAGCAGGCTAAACGGGTAATCAAGAGTACTGCGGTAACAGAACAACACATAAATACAGTAAATACAGTAACTGAGCAGACGTGTGAGGAGGGGGTCTCAGCGCATTGTTTCCGGGGAGTAGTTACAATACAGGTTCAGAACGTATACATTTGACTTCTTTTTTTAAAGAGGACGTTCAGGGATTCAGTCTGATTTCCGGAGGCAGGGCGTTCCAGATTCTCGGGGCGATACCGGAGGAGGCTCGGTTATAGGTTTTCTTTCTTAGAAATTTTTGTGGTTTCAGCAGTAAAGTGCTAGAGCTCCTCAAAGATCTGCAACCACCCGAGAGTTCCAGTTTCCGGGCGAGGTACAGTGGAGTGTTAAAGTGAAGGGCTTTGTGAGCCATGCAAGCAATTTTAAGATGAATCCTAGCCTCTATAGGAAGCCAGTTTAGAGATTTCAAATCCGGCGTGATGTGGTTATTTCTTTTGGATCCTGTGATGAGCCTAGCCGCCGAGTTCAGCTAGGCCCTCAGCAGAGCCAACTTGTAGCTCGGAAGCCCACAGAGAGTTGTGCTCCCTTACTCGAATCTGGAGATGACTAGTGCTTGAGAAGCAGACTTCAAGTCTTCCGGAGGAAGGAAGGGTTTTAACTTTCTTAGTATGCTCATTTGGAAATTTGCTCCTTTGGTGGCAGCGCAGATGTGTTCCTGCATGCTCAGGGCCTTATCAAGTATTTGGTAGAGTTAATGATGTGTGGAACACAGTTGAGAGCCGCAAGCTGCTTCATGTATTCAGTGATAGTAGAGGTCTGTTTGGGAGGAGAAATAAGGAGGAATTCCGTTTTGATGGAGTTTAATTTGAGATGATTGGAAGTCAACCAGTGTTGGGTTTTGAGTAGGGTCAAATTGAGTGAATTGATGTCTTCGGGGGAGGAGATTTTCAAGTACAATTGGGTATCGTCCGCGTACATGTGATACAGTATATTGGATGATTTGAGCATTTGCGTAAAGGGCTCCATGAACAAGTTGAAGAGTGCGGCTGAGAGCGAGGACCCTTGAGGGACCACCAGAGTGATCGGAGAAGAGTTGGAGAGGGAGTGATTGACTTTAATTCTTTGCGATCTGTTATGAGGAAATGAGGCAAAACACTTCAGAACTGATCCTGAGAGACCCATCCTCCT
>CAWUFW010031837.1:0-14868 GCA_963921515.1 Calotriton arnoldi | reverse complement strand
ACCAGGAGCAGGATTCGGGCTGGTGCTCGATGTCTGTCGAGTGCTGAGGTGTCGGCGACCGGATTGGACCCAACAAGCCTTGGCAACGGCAGAGTCTCGAGTAAGATGTAGATCGTCGATGGTGCAGACCAGCAAGGTCTGTGGAACTCACCCAGCGAGGGTAAGTGAGGGCAGGCCTGGAGCAACCAGGATGCCAAGTAAGGAAAAGATTGGCCTTCGTTAAGGGCTACTAGCCAACGGGCTAGCGACCGCGAAGGAGCCTCGTGACGCCGCACGTGGAGCTGGCTTACAGGACACTCGTGGAGTGGGGGCCAGTGATCTTCGGTGCAGGTGGTGCTGGAGGCTAGGGCTACTCGGAGCCCAAAGCACGACTTCTTGGGAGACCTAGAAGATGGTGCACTTGCAAATGTGCTCGGTGTCCAGGGGTCACGGTCTCAAGTCACCCACGATAGCCACGGGCCTCAGCTTTGCTGGGGACTCAGGGTAGCCTCGGGGAAGTCTGAGAATCCACCTCTGGTGATGCGATGACTTCGGCGTCCGACGGGAGCTTCAGTAATGCGAACCGGACAGATGCTTCTTTGGTGCCTGCCAAGCAGGGAGTCACTCCTTGACCCCAAGGGAGATTCTTCAGTCCTCTAATCGTGAGTAGAGCGTCGAAGGTCCAGGATTCAGTTTCAGAGTTTCGTCCAGGTATAATCTAAAGTCCTAAGGACTGGGTTCCTACCTTTATTCTAAAAATAGGGGTTGGACTACTCTGTGGCCCCACCTATGGGTGGGTCAGGGCAGAGGGGTGGCTACACCCCTTTCCCTTTGTCCAGTTCGCGCCAAAGCAGGGGCTGCAAGCCCCTGATCCGGTTTGAACTGGGGTATGCCTAGGGACACCAAATGTGCCCCCAGTGCAGGACTTCAAAGCACCCGAAAGTGCTCCCGCCCAGCCCCAATACACATTATCCTGTCTGGGGAGGTGGTCACACCTCCCTGGGACAGGAAACCTGTGTCCAGGCCTCCCCTGCCGGAGTTTCGTCCAGCAGCAGGAGGCCAGACTCGTGTCTGTGGCAGCAGCATCCATTTTGTGATGCCAGGGCTCTGGAAAGAAGTTACCGGACTCGTCAGAGTTAACATGTCTTTCCCTCTAGAAGGGTGGAATGCTACCCCCGCCGCCAGGATTGGCGGGGGGTAGTATTCCAAGATGTTTGACACCAAACACGACATGTTTAGGTGCAGCCATTCCAAAGTTAGCATTTTACCGCGAGGATATAATGCGCTTAAGAGTATATGGTCAGGCTGCACTACAAACAGCATCAGAGATGGTCTCCGAACGCTGCAGAGGGGCCCTGCTCATGCAGGGGCACCCTCTCACATAGGAACCATGCACTCTGCCTTTAGGATTGATAAGGCCTGCCTTAGGAGTGACTTATAGGTTTCTATGTGTGTATGTATTTCGTGATATAGGTAACCTATATCACAGTAAGAGATGCATGCACCACCTTACCCAGGCTGCAGTAGCAGACCTGTGGTGTCAGTTTGGATGGCCTTCCAGGGGTGGCATAATACATGCTGCAGCCCCTGGCAGGCCTCTGAGGTACCTATGCCCTTGGTACATAGTATACCATATACTAGGGACTTATAAGGGCACTCCAGATCCCAATCAGAGATGTGCCTAAGGCACATGGAAACCATTTTAGAGAGGAAGCAGCTAGGCTGGGGTTCTGATTAGCAGGGCCCCAGCCAGACTAATGTCGAAAAACAGTGAAGCATCAGCAAAAAGTGGGGGTACCCATGTGAAGCAGATCCTACTCTCCTACACAACCCCCCCAAACGTAGGGACATTAAACTAACCTTGCCCAGTTAAGTCTTCATGTTCTAAGTGGAAATACCTAGAGAGTCCATCTGCATTCGCATGGTTACTCCCAGGCCTATGTTCCACTGTAAAGTCCATCCCCTGTAGGAAATGGACCACCTAAGCAGTTTGGGGTTTTCACCCTTCATTTGTTTTAGCCATAAGAGGGGCTTATGGTCTGTCTGAACCAGGAAGTGTGTACCAAACAAGTATGGCCTCAACTTCTTCAGAGCCCAGACCACAGCAAAGGCCTCCCTCTCTATGGCTGACCAACGTTTCTCTCTAGGGGTCAGCCTTCTGCTAATAAAAGCTACTGGCTGATCCTGACCTTCTTCATTCAATTGTGACAGTACAGCCCCTACCCCCAATTCAGATGCATCTGTTTGAACAATGAACTTCTTGGAGTAATCAGGACTCTGCAGAATTGGAGCAGTGCACATGGCCTGCTTGAGGTCATCAAATGCCTTTTGACAGCTAACTGTCCACTGAACCTTTTTGGGCATTTTCTTAGAAGTTAAGTCATTCAAGGGTGTCACTATTGATCCATACCCCTTGACAAATCTCCTATAGTACCCAGTCAGGCCTAAGAAGGCTCTCACCTGAGTCTGGGTAGTGGGAGCAGTCCAGTCCATGATGGTCTGGATCTTGCTCTGCAAAGGTTGAACCTGGCCTCCACCCACAAGGTGGCCCAGGTACACAACCTGACTCTGCCCTATCTGGCACTTAGTGGCCTTGATAGTCAGGCCTGCCTTTTGCAGGGCCTGTAAAACATTCCTGAGGTGGACCAGGTGATCCTCCCAGGTGGAGCTAAAGACAGCAATATCATCTAGATAAGCTGCACTATAGGCTTCCAGTCCTGTGAGAACTGTGTTCACCAACCTCTGGAAAGTGGCAGGTGCATTCTTCAGACCAAAGGGCATTACCACAAATTGATAATGCCCACTAGGGGTTGAGAATGCTGTCTTGGGCTTTGCAGTATCAGCTAGTCTGATCTGCCAGTAGCCAGCTGTTAGGTCAAATGTGCTGAGATATTTGGCAGAGGCCAAAGTATCTATGAGCTCATCTGCCCTGGGTATTGGATGGGCATCAGTCCTAGTGACTGCATTGAGACCCCTGTAGTCTACACAAAACCTCATCTCTCTTTTTCCACCACTGGTGTGAGGTTTCGGTACTAGGACTACTGGACTAGCCCAAGGGCTATCTGAGGGCTCAATTACTCCCAATTCCAACATTTTCTGGACTTCAGTCCTGATACAGTCCCTGACATGGTCAGGTTGCCTATAAATCTTGTTTTTAATAGGCAGACTGTCCCCAGTGTCCACTTCATGAGTGCACCAGGTGGTCTGACTGGGTGTCAGTGAAAACATATGTCGAAACTGATTGAGGACTTGCCTGCAATCAGTTTGTTGCTGGGTAGTGAGGCTGCCTGCCAAGGCTCACCATCAACTGACCCATCGTCAGGGTTCTGTGAGAGCAGGTCAGGGAGTGGGTCACTCTCTTCCTCCTGCCCTTCATCAGTAGCCATGAGCAAGCCCATGTCTGCCCTGTCCACATATGGTTTTAACCTGTTGACATGGAGAACCCTGTGGGGACTCCTGGGTGTTCCTAGGTCCACTAAATAAGTGACCTCACCCTTCTGCTCAACAATAGTGTGGGGTCCACTCCATTTGTCTTGGAGAGCTGCTGGGGCCACTGGCTCCAACACCCACACCTTCTGTCCTGGCTGGTAAACAGTCAGAACAGCCTTTTGGTCATGCCAGGCCTTCTGAAGTTCCTGGCTAGCCTCAAGGTTTTTGGTTGCCTTTTTCATGTACTCAGCCATCCTGGAGCGGAGACCAAGTACATAGTCCACTATATCTTGCTTTGGGGGCTTGAGAGGTAACTCCCATCCTTCCTTCACCAAGCACAGTGGACCCCTCACAGGGTGGCCAAACAGAAGTTCAAAAGGGCTGTAACCAACCCCCTTCTGAGGCACCTCCCTATATGCGAATAAAAGGCAGGGCAAGAGTATGTCCCATCTACGCCTAAGCTTTTCTGGGAGCCCTTTAATCATGCCCTTCAAGGTTTTGTTGAATCTCTCAACTAAACCATTGCATTGTGGGTGATAGGGTGTGGTGAACTTATAAGTCACTCCACACTCCTTCCACATTGCTTTTAAGTACCCAGACATGAAGTTAGCACCCCTGTCTGATACTACCTCCTTAGGAAAGCCCACTCTTGAGAAGATTCCCAGGAGGGCCCTTGCCACCACAGGTGCTGTAGTGGTCCTGAGGGGAATAGCTTCTGGGTACCTGGTGGCATGATCCACTACCACCAGGATAAACCTGTGCCCAGAGGCTGTTTGGGGATCCATGGGACCAACAATGTCAATCCCTACCCTTTCAAAGGGCACCCCCACCACAGGTAGTGGTATCAGGGGGGCCTTTGTAGTGCCACCTGCTTTGCCACTGGCTTGGCAGGTTACACAGGAAGCGACAAAACTCCTTACTGTCTTCAGACATGTGGGGCCAGTGAAAGTGAGGGACAATTCTGTCCCAAGTCTTGTTCTGGCCCAGGTGTCCTGCTAAGGGAATATCATGGGCTAGGGTCAATAGGAAGCCCCTGAACTTCAAAGGTATTACCAACCTCCTGGTAGCACCAGGCTTGGGGTCTCTACTCTCTGAGTACAGGAGTCCATCATCCCAATACACTGTATGGGGACCACTAGCTTTCCCAGCAGCCTCAGCAGCAGCTTGCTGTCTGAGGGGTTCAAGGAGGGGCAGCTCTGCTGCTCCTGGCTCAGATCTGCCCTAGAAGGTCCCCCTGTCCCCAAGAACTCAACCTGGTCAGGTTCAAGTTCCTCTGGGACAGTTCCTTCTTCAGGGCTGAGATCATCCCCCTCAAGGGACTGATCTTCCTCCTGAGCCAAGGGGAAGGCACTGCCTTAACCCTACTACTCCTCCTCTTGGAAGGCACTTGGTCCATTCTTCCAGAATCCAAGGCCTGTTCAGTGCTAGACATTTTGGCTTGTGACCTGGTCACAGCAAACACATCTGCAGGGATCCCCAGCATTTCTGCATGGGTCCTGAGCTCCACTTCTGCCCAAGCAGAAGTCTCTAAGTCATTGCCAAGCAAGCATTCGACTGGTAGGTTTGCACTTACCACAACCTTCTTAAGGCCAGTTACCCCTCCCCAGGAGAAGTTAACAACTGCCAGAGTATGGTCTGTTCTGACATTGCTAGCATTGGTCACTTGGTACATCTCACCAAGCATAACTTGCCCAGGTAGCACAAGGTCTTGTGTCACCATTGTGACACTTGCCCCTGTGTCCCTAAATGCCAAAGCCTCACGTCCATTGATTAAAGGCTGTTGTCTGTACTTGCCCAGATTACTGGGACTCACAGTGGAGGTCACATCCATGCCTCCATCACAGACTAACACAGCCTGAGTCAGTTCTCTGACTAAGTCAGAGCCCAACTCAGTTCCCAGGGTGAACCCTACTAAACCCTTTGCTGGAGCACTTCCACCAACTGTACTAGGGGGAACAGGTGCCTTAGGGGCATTGGTGGGTGCTGGACTGGAGTCTTTGGACTTGGTGCAATCACTGGTCCAGTGGGTCTTTTGCTTACAGACCTTGCACCATGGTTTTCTTTGGCCTTTACCCTTGGTAGACTGGGAATCCCCACCAGAAGAAGATTTTTGGGGGCCTGATGAAGACTTTTGATCTTTACCCTTCTCCCCACCCTTGTCAGAGTTCTTAGCATCTTGCTTCTTGGTTTCCCCACCTTGGTTCTGTACCTTCTGCTTCACCCTGGTTCTGACCCATTTGTCTGCCTTCTTTCCCAATTCTTGGGGAGAGGTCAGATCAGAGTCAACCAGGTATTGATGCAACAGCTGATTTTGACAGTTATTAAGAATCTGCTCCCTCATTATCAGATTATACAATCCTGAGAAGTCACACACCTTACTGCCCATCAACCAGCCTTCCAGAGCCTTGGCAGAACAATCCACATAGTCTACCCAGTCTTGAGTCTGTGCTTTTTGGGTGTCTCTGAACTTCAACCTGTACTGTTCAGTGGTTAGGCCAAACCCATCAATAAGAGCACTCTTCAAGACCTTGTAATTGTCAGCATCCTCCTCTCTAACAGTGAGGAGCTTGTCTCTACCTTTGTCAGCAAAGGAGAGCCACAAGATTGCTGCCCACTGCTCCTGAGGGACCTTCTGTACTTTACAGGCCCTCTCTAAAGCAGTTATCCATTTGTGGATATCATCCCCACTCTGGTAGGGAGGGACAATCTTGCTCAGGTTCCTATGGTCATAGGACCTTTCCCTATCTCTAGGGACATGGCTGCCACCATGGGACTCTAGTCCCAACTTTCTTCTCTCTCTAAGGAGATCTAGGGATTCTCTATCTAAAGCTAATTGCTTTTTTCTGAGTTCCAGCTGAGTTTCCTCATACTGGACTAGCCTCTTTCTTCTCTCATGAGAGGATTCTCTCCTATGAGATGAGACAGAGCTCCCTATAGAGGTGCCAGAGTGGTTAGACTCCTGAGAAGGAGACCTAGACCTTCTGGGCACACTCTTAATCCTTCCTGGGGGGACAAAGAGGGCATCATTTTGATCATCCTCATCATCATCCACAGGAGGGATTGGGTTTTCCAGGTCAGGGTCATTGTCACCCTCCTGGCCAGTTTCAGAGGGGGGGCTGGGGGTACTGGTACCCCTAGCGTCCTCCTCTTCTTCTGCCCCACCCTCAGCTCCTACCCCTTCAGTCCCTACAGGCTTACTAAGGTCATAAGCCACCAACAACTCCTTGAGGTGTTGGGTGGTGGGGCTTTGGCCTGTCCTTATTTTTCTCAAGTTACATAAAGCTCTCAATTCCAAGAATGGGAGTGTATCATACTTGGAGGGTGGAAGCTCAATGGCTTCCTGCAAGGATTCTTTGGATCCTGCCCTTAAAGACATTACTAGTGTGGTGTGGTGTATGCACTACCTACTCTAGTGTGGCCTACTAAACTCTCTTGAGTTGTAGAAAGGGTTGTGCTATCCCTTAACACACAACTCTAAGTTCAGTAGAACTTACTGTTATTCTAAGCTTAAATTATATGTACCTTAGGTACCTTTAGTGGTTTTCAGTTGATCAATTCAATTGAGATTATCTGGTAAAACAATAGCAAGCTGGAATCCCACACGCTGCACACCAATGTGAGAAGTTGGCCTGGCATATGCTGTCCACTAATTATAGTGGGCACCTTGCACCAGTCCAAATCGACTCTTATGGTAGATAGGTTAAAGACAACCTTATTGAAAGCTATCCTAGTGGTAGCTATGGAGAGCAGCCTTCAGGCTAAGTCTTGAAGGAATGTAAAGCAGCTTGTTTTACCAGTCTATAATCTCTTGAGTGACCAAATGAAAGAGCACCACACCAGGTATATATTCAAAATATATGTATTTATTACTAAACACACCCCTCTAGTCTCTTTATGAGGCTAGAGTTCGAAATACATAGGTTATAAGATCTTAAATCACAGTAATAGCACAAATACACGTTTGGGCCCTAGGGGCGTACCAAACCATATACCAATAAAGTGGTATGCGAACCACGACTGAACTAGACACTAGGCCTAGAGCCTCTAGAAGTGCTTGGACCACAAGGAACCACCCAAGGTAGTGACACAGGGGACCCACGGGAGACGCGTGCAGTGTAAATACACAACCGCGATACGCCGTTAACTTCTATGGAGAAAGTCGGGATCGGGAAAATAGAGGAAAGGGACACTTAAAAGAGGACTAGGACAAAACCCTTTGAGATCTAGGACTTTGAAGAGTCTCTACCCACGGGAGCACCGGAGTACTCGTGTTACCTCACCCAGGAAGCCGGGTGCATAGGTGCCTTTCGGGGTCGGGTTTCGTCGTCGATTCGAATGGCGATCTGCTGCAAAGTGCTGCTGGCGGCCAAGAGAAAAGTGTCCGGGTGGATCCAAGAGTGGATCGGAGTTCTGGTGAACCTGAAAGCAGAGGGGACAGAGTCTGGGTCACTAGCCAGTGACCAGGAAGGCGATGGACAGATGCCCACCGATGTCGAGTGCTTCAGGTGCGTTGACGGTCGTCTTGACTCTTCAGCCACGAGGTCCGGGAGGCGTTGTCGGCGACCAGGAGCAGGATTCGGGCTGGTGCTCGATGTCTGTCGAGTGCTGAGGTGTCGGCGACCGGATTGGACCCAACAAGCCTTGGCAACGGCAAGTCTCGAGTAAGATGTAGATCGTCGATGGTGCAGACCAGCAAGGTCTGTGGAACTCACCCAGCGAGGGTAAGTGAGGGCAGGCCTGGAGCAACCAGGATGCCAAGTAAGGAAAATATTGGGCTTCGTTAAGGGCTACTAGCCAACGGGCTAGCGACCGCGAAGGAGCCTCGTGACGCCGCACGTGGAGCTGGCTTACAGGACACTCGTGGAGTGGGGGCCAGTGATCTTCGGTGCAGGTTGTGCTAGAGGCTAGGGCTACTCGGAGCCCAAAGCACGACTTCTTGGGAGACCCAGAAGATGGTGCACTTGCAAATGTGCTCGGTGTCCAGGGGTCATGGTCTCAAGTCACCCACGATAGCCACGGGCCTCAGCTTTGCTGGGGACTCAGGGTAGCCTCGGGGAAGTCTGAGAATCCACCTCTGGTGATGCGATGACTTCGGCGTCCGACGGGAGCTTCAGTAATGCGAACCGGACAGATGCTTCTTTGGTGCCTGCCAAGCAGGGGAGTCACTCCTTGACCCCAAGGGAGATTCTTCAGTCCTCTAATCGTGAGTAGAGCGTCGAAGGTCCAGGATTCAGTTTCAGAGTTTCGTCCAGGTATAATCTAAAGTCCTAAGGACTGGGTTCCTACCTTTATTCTAAAAATAGGGGTTGGACTACTCTGTGGCCCCACCTATGGGTGGGTCAGGGCAGAGGGGTGGCTACACCCCTTTCCCTTTGTCCAGTTCGCGCCAAAGCAGGGGCTGCAAGCCCCTGATCCGGTTTGAACTGGGGTATGCCTGAGGACACCAAATGTGCCCCCAGTGCAGGACTTCAAAGCACCCGAAAGTGCTCCCGCCCAGCCCCAATACACATTATCCTGTCTGGGGAGGTGGTCACACCTCCCTGGGACAGGAAACCTATTGTCCAGGCCTCCCTGCCGGAGTTTCGTCCAGCAGCAGGAGGCCAGACTCGTGTCTGTGGCAGCAGCATCCATTTTGTGATGCCAGGGCTCTGGAAAGAAGTTACCGGACTCGTCAGAGTTAACATGTCTTTCCCTCTAGAAGGGTGGAATGCTACCCCCGCCGCCAGGATTGGCGGGGGGGTAGTATTCCAAGATGTTTGACACCAAACACGACATGTTTAGGTGCAGCCATTCCAAAGTTAGCATTTTACCGCGAGGATATAATGCGCTTAAGAGTATATGGTCAGGCTGCACTACAAACAGCATCAGAGATGGTCTCCGAACGCTGCAGAGGGGCCCTGCTCATGCAGGGGCACCCTCTCACATAGGAACCATGCACTCTGCCTTTAGGATTGATAAGGCCTGCCTTAGGAGTGACTTATAGGTTTCTATGTGTGTATGTATTTCGTGATATAGGTAACCTATATCACAGTAAGGGGTGCATGCACCACCTTACCCAGGCTGCAGTAGCAGACCTGTGGTGTCAGTTTGGATGGCCTTCCAGGGGTGGCATAATACATGCTGCAGCCCCTGGCAGGCCTCTGAGGTACCTATGCCCTTGGTACATAGTATACCATATACTAGGGACTTATAAGGGCACTCCAGATCCCAATCAGAGATGTGCCTAAGGCACATGGAAACCATTTTAGAGAGGAAGCAGCTAGGCTGGGGTTCTGATTAGCAGGTCCCCAGCCAGACTAATGTCGAAAAACAGTGAAGCATCAGCAAAAAGTGGGGGTACCCATGTGAAGCAGATCCTACTCTCCTACACTTACGTCCTGGCTTGGTGCATGCAGTCCTTAGTTAGTTACTTGGCCTCTGTGTCTCCAAACAAAAGTGCAATGTTCACCACTTCTCTGTCCCTCGCCTTTGCCATTGTTTGGATTTCAGAATTTCCCACAGGTTGAAGTCCTGTATGACTCCATGCCCCCAATTAAATAATTGACGGCCTCCAGGCCGATAGGAAGATATTTCCATCTTCAGCTGGCGGTTCCTGGCAGTAAATAAATCCATGCTTCCAAGTATCACCCAAACTGCCGAACTCCTGGACCGGTGCTTTTTTCCGCCAGCGTGAGGCCGAAATCAGATTTAAATAATGAAAGCTACCAGGTGCGGAGCACTCACGGGACGACTGTTAGATTTATTAAACAAGCAAATGCATTTCAGCACACAGCCTTCTTCAGTGCTTTTCCTCATTGCATCAAACATAGCACTTGTTTAAATTGCATCCAAAGTTGAGTTTCATTTGGAGCATCACAGAAACATAGCCAGCATGTGAAGGACTTGCAAAGTACTTGTTCTAAAAACCAGTTTCACTGGCTGCCATGTCAGTGTGTGTTTTGCCTGCTTTAAATTTCATTTTTCACTTATTTACTTCGTTCTAAAAGTCTCTCATAGACAATTTATATTCCATCTTATATAGAAGGAAAAACGAAAGTGGTTGATGTCACTTACGTCCTGGCTTGGTGCATGCAGTCCTTAGTTAGTTACTTGGCCTCTGTGTCTCCAAACAAAAGTGCAATGTTCGCCACTTCTCTGTCCCTCGCCTTTGCCATTGTTTGGATTTCAGAATTTCCCACAGGTTGAAGTCTGTATGACTCCATGCCTCCAATTAAATAATTGACGGCCACCAGGCCGAGCAGGAAAATATTTCCATCTTCACAGCGGCGGTTCCTGGTAGTAAATAAATCCATGCTTCCATGTATCACCCAAACTGCCGAACTCACAGACGCAGTGCTTTTTTCCGCCAGCGTGAGGCCCGTAAATCAGATTTAAATAATGAAAGCTACCAGGTGCGGAGCACTCATGGGACAACTGTTAGATTTATTAAACAAGCAAATGCATTTCGGCACACAGCCTTCTTCAGTGCTTTTCCTCATGGCATCAACCATAGCACTTGTTTAAATTGCGTCCAAGTTGATTTCATTGGAGCACCACAGATATATATATATATCAACTTGCCCTTGCAAAAGCAGCACTCCACACCAGCGTTCCTCATAAAGGCATTTATTCGAGTACAAACGTGCACTGCCTCACGAACGGGTCTCAGGTCTTGAAGTAGGCGGCAGGTTATTATGCGAGGACTGATCTACATCAGCGTGGACTACATGGCCCAGCATTCCTCGCTCCAAACGCGACAAGCGGTCTATACAGGCCGGGTTTTCTGACATATTTATGACCCATCATCCTTTGCTCTGAGCGGGAGGAGTGGCCCATCCAGGGCGGGCCATGCGGCATTTTAAGAGGCAGGTCCACGGAACGCACACTTTCAGCATGTCATTCCCTCTGAGGAAGAAGTTCTAAATACTTTGAAACGCGTCAGGTTCTTGGATGTTGCTGAACTTCTAAAGCAATTGATGTCTCTCCGCCTCTTGTACCAATAAAGGACTTGTACCTATGAACAGTGTCAGAGCGCCTACCATTACAGGGTAACCTTTGGAGCGACTATATATATATATATATATATATTATCTGCTGAGCGGTCGCCAGTAGATAGTTATAGTTAGGACCTATTTTCCATAGGAAATCCGCGACATTCTATTTGAAATAACTCTCTCGCCGGTTGACGAATCTTCGCGAAATTTTCAAACTTTATGGCTCCGCTCCGGTCCGCTCCTACCATGAAAGTCTCGGGGTGATTCGTCAAGCGGGGCCGAGAAAAAAGGGGGGTCCCAAAACGTGTTTTCCCCATTCATTTTCCCATAGGAAACTTTAGACACGGTTACTAGCCTTGAACTGCTGAACGGAATTACACCAAATTTGGCAAAGAGGTAGTTCTTGGTTCAGAAAGAACCCTTTTTGTTAAATGGTGTAAATCCGCTCAGTAGATGCGGAGAAATTAAAAAAATAAGAGTCAAACAATCAATTTCCCATAGGAAACTTTATGCAATGCTACAGCCCGAACTGCTGGACGGAATTACACCAAATTTGGCAAAGAGGTAGTTCTTGGTTCAGAAAGAACCCTTTTTGTTAAATGGTGTAAATCCGTTCAGTAGTTGCTGAGAAAATCAAAAGTAAAAACACATATATATCTGGGCGAGCCTAACCACACATGTCATCGTGAGATCTGATTGGCTGTCAGCACTTCATCCTGGAATTGCTGGCAGCCATCTTGGGACCAATATAAATGATAGTACCCTATTGAAATGCATTGTAGTGAATCGAAGATTTTGGAGGGTTACCAAAAGGAGAACTATAAAGAGTGATAACAAACTTTAGTTACATTTAGAATTCATTTGTTGATGGTACCATACTAATTTCAGGAATTGTGGTGTGTTCTAAGGTGATTTTACCCTGTGAAAACCTTCTGCTGGGATATCATGAATCATGTTTGAGAGAAAACTATTTTCACATGCTTGTCCCATACAGTTTTGGAAGGTGCTCCAGAAGCTAAAATGAGAGCATATTTTCTGTAAATTCACATTATCTTTCTCAGTCATGTGAGAATGAAGTCTGACATTCTCAGTAAAACATGTACATCCAACAAGGGCAGAGACTGTCAGCTGATTCCTTTGTGTTCTACTGCAGCTTCCCAGAGTGTTCTAAAGAACAACTAGAGTGCTAACAGCCTTACTTATGACAAAAGTATGGCACACCTGAAGCCATCTTGATTGGAATAAACTGGTAACACTTAAAACATTTAATTTAAAAAGGAACAAAATGATGGGGTTCATTTTGTCATAGAAATTATGGTTAGTGCTGCAGAAAGAAAAATTAGGACATGTTTCAAGTGTGATCTCAAATATCTTCCTGTTATATTTCAACAGGAGCAGCCTGCCAGTTGATGCCTTTGTGTTCTACTGCAGCCTTCCAGAGTGTTCTAAAGAACAACTAGAGCGCTAACAGCCTTACTTATGACAAAAGTATGGCACCACCTGAAGCCATCTTGATTGGAATAAACTGGCAACACTTAAAACATTTAATTTAGAAAGGAACAAAATGAGGGGGTTCATTTTGTCATAGAAATTATGGTTAGTGCTGTAGAAAGAAAAATTTGGACATGTTTCAAGTGTGATCTCAAATATCTTCCTGTTATATTTCAACAGGAGCAGCCTGCCAGTTGATGCCTTTGAGTTCTACTGCAGCTTCCCAGAGTGTTCTAAAGAACAACTAGAGCGCTAACAGCCTTACTTATGACAAAAGTATGGCACACCTGAAGCCATCTTCATTGGAATAAACCGGTAACACTTAAAACATTTAATTTTAAAAAGGAACAAAATGAGGGTTCTTTTTGAAATAGAAATTATGGTTAGTGCTGAAGAAAGAAAAATTAGGGCATGTTTAAAGTGAGATCTCAAATCCTCTTCTATTTCATTAGAAAATTCTGACATGCAGACTGAAACATTCACTTTCAATACCAGCAGCAGACTTCCAGTTAACTCCTTGGTGAGCAGTAGCTTTACTGCAGTGATCTAATGAGCAACTAGAGTGCTTGCAACAAAAGAGTTATACTGTTCCTATGGAGCGAGAGACAATACACAGGGGAATCTTAACCGACTGATCTAGTAGAATCAGAGTAAGGAATCCATTATGTTGGATTATAATGCCCTCACACACCCTGACGGGTGTCATGCTTCATCATTGGGCGGCTCCTCGTCGGGTCGGCGGTGCAATACCCGACGGGCTCCCTATAATAGGGGCACTTTATCGGAGATCTTTTTCCAAGCGCCGTCAGGTGAGGTGCGGGTGGGGGGCCTCATATGTGTAGATGTGTGTGCATGGTGATAGTGAATGTAAAATAGAGTAGAGGTACCTATGAAAACAACTCTTAATCAGGGTCTCCTACCCTAAATAAAAAACAAAAACTAAGGCGTAAAGCTGAGATTGTATCTCAGTAAATGACGCTCTTATGAGTGATCGGTCAACATGTTTCTCGCCAAAAATGAGTATTCAACAGGCGATTCGTCAGGACCAGGAAACTAACTATCTACAACTAAAAAATCAATTGAAGCTGTGGCAACATACTCACAACAACCATACGACTAAAGAGGTTGAGTACCTGGTTGTGCAGGAACTTCCTAAGAGGAGAGAATGCATAACAAGAATCAATATAATGTGATAATGACTGACTTCTCAACAGGAGTCTGTGTTAAACTGTCTCTCGGCACATTAAAATGAGCATGAATCATTAAAACGCTGTGAAACCATTACATGTCACGGTGTCAAACGGTAAAAACATCAGGTGAACAAGCATCGAATTACACCCAATGTGACACACGTGAAGGTAACAGAACGAGCAGAAATGAGGGTCTTACCCGCAAAAATGAACTGACCAGGCATCACAGTACCCGGTAGGTAGTACACATGAGGGTTCCTCATGTACTGAAAACCAGCATGGAGAAGGAAGAAGAAGAAGAAACAACTAGCATGTCAACAAGGTATAAAATTAAATAAAATAAACAATGGCACACTCGCTCGTGTACACACATGACCTCCTGAGACCTGTCAAGTATAGTGATGAAACGACATCAGCTATCAATGTAGCGGTACGTGTGGGTCCACAACCTAAGAATATATATATTACATTAAAGTGCGAAATATGCACCTCAATGGGAGTGGTGATTTACCAAGTGCGTACTAACCGCTAATATGACTGCACTGTCACCCTCGTTAGCGTGCCTCCGATGAGGATCAGCGATACAGCGTGAAAAGTAAATTCTATCTGTTGTGTTAAGGCGCCGAAGAAAACAGTATCGGCCTAACTAAACTGCGTTAACTATCATGCTAAAGTGACCCCCTACATCCTTAGAGTGTCACTGAAAGTACTCACATTGGTGCCGTTCGCACGAGGGCTGCAGACCTACCCACTCCTACCAGGTCCGGGTGGTAGAGTGGTGTAGGTCTATGTGACCTGTCCCTGCA